>ML351849.1:0-39853 GCA_005239505.1 Nicotiana paniculata | reverse complement strand
CCAATTTGGACTTGAGAAAGCCAAATTGGGAAAAACCACCCTATTACCGTGAGGTATAGAGTGAGTAATTGCGTGTTGATTTCAATATTACACTCTGAAAAATAAAACCTGCCCTAAAGCCCACAACCAATTTGGAAAACGTATAGGTGGAAGTAGCGACCCTAGATATTTTATAAACTTGAAAAACAACAACACCAAAAATAACGTTGTATAGTGTTACATTTACAAACATTAGCATAAATTAGAAGTAGATCAAAACAACCAAGTATGTGGAAGTTAGGCATGTCATACGCTTAGTCCAAGTATATACCTAATCCCATATAATCTCTCTGAGGAATCGACCCCACTCCAAGTTGGATAATTATAATTTCATCGACCGCTTCACAATCCCAACTACCGGTGTGAATTTGGGCGACATCAATATTTGGCAATAAGTCGGGATTTTGACTACTTATTTGCACCCTTTTACGTTCGTTTTAGCTCAAAAATGCTTTAAGGTATTCCTGAAAACTGATAAAATGTGCTTACTTGTAGGAGTATTAGAAAATGAGCCAAAACGATCAACCCAAGAAGGAGAATTTTTGGACAAGGACTAAAACCAAGAAAAAAAGGAAAGTGCGGACCGCACATTATTGAGTGCGTCTGTATACCATGAAGGGAAACCTGTCAAAGCTCCTTTTCAAAATACGGACCGCACAATTATTGTTTGGCTGCAGAAGCTGAAGATCAGAGACTTCCCACATTGAGTCCATTAAGAAGTGCGGACCACACTATTAATGTGCGGTCGCAGAAGTCTAGAGTGCGTCCACACTCAGAAATGTGCGATCCGCATAACCTGAAGAAGTGCAGCCGCAATTCAGAAATGTGCGGCTACATAAGTCCCTCTTGTCAAGATCAACTCCAAAGTGTGGACCATAAACAAAATTTTGCGGCCGTAGAACCTCTGAAAGGGAAATTTGTCTGAAAATTTCAGCTGTGTATAAATAATTCTTTTTGTCAAATTTAGGTCAAGTTTGAACTTTAGAAAGTAGATAGCCGCTTTTACTTACTGATTTGGAAAACTTTGTGATAGTATATCTATTTTACATTGGATTTTCATCTCTTTACCATCTAATATGTGTTTAATCTTCTTTTCTTCTTTAGTTTCTTCATTTTTATCTATTAGTAGCTAAATATCTAGCTAGGGTTGTGACCCAACCCTAGTATGGGTACCTAATGGGCGTGTGATTTAGGGCTTGTTTAAGTTTGGGTGTATGGCATTTAGCCTGGTTCTTGCGCTAATTTAAGAATTAATGGTTGCAAACATTAATTCATGCCTAATTGACTTAGTATCTAGTTGAGAAAGAGAAACTAAGTCTAGGAAAGCTTGGATAAAAAGAAATTGGGATGAACTCAAGAAATTGATAGTCCCAATTAAAAGGTTGAATCTAGAGATAGTAAAACCCGGTTTGAGTATATATCAACGGTTTTGTGAATTATCCATTTGGACTTGAGAAAGCTAAATTGGGAAAAACCACCCTATTACCGACAGGTATAGATTGGGTAATTGCGTGTTGATTGCTATATTACACCCTGACCAATGAAACCTGCCCTAAAGCCCACAACCTATTAGGAAAACACCTAGGTAGAAGTCACGACCCTAGATCTTTTATAAACTTGAAAAACAGCAACACCAAAAATAATGTTCTATAGCTTTATATTTACAAACATTAGCATAAATTAGAAGTAGATCAAAACAACCAAGTATGTGGAAGTTAGTCATGTCATATGCTTAGTCAAAGCATATACCTAATCCCATATAAGTTATCTGAGGAATCGATGTCGAATCCAAGTTGGGTAATTACAATTGCATCAAACGCTTCACAATCCCAATTAGTGGTGTGAATTTGGGCGTTATCAATTTTTGGCGCCGTTGCCGGGGAGCTAAACGGATTTAGCTATATATTTGGTTTTGTGACTTGTCTTCCTTTCCTTCCGGGTTACTAACTCTTGTGAAACAATTGTAGGTACAAAATGGCTCTCAAAAATGATCCTCTCGGGAACTTGCCTATGGGGGAGGATGTGGATGATGACCAAGTTGACGAGGTCGGCCGCCTCAAGACAATATTCCCGTCCCTCCCCTACCTCCACCAAGAGTGGCTCCACAACGGGTGTTGGCAAATGAAGGATACGCAAGTGCCATAGCCATGCCCCGCATTATGGCGGTAACTTCCAAATCACTAATGTTATGCTCACATTGCTAGAGCAACTGGGATTCTTCACTAGGGCTCCGAGTCGAAATGCATACAAACACTTGAAGGGGTCTGTGGACACTTGCTGGGGGAGTAAACAAACCAACGTCTTTGAGGATGCTCTAAGGTGGAGGCTATTTCACTTCTCTCTATGGGGGAAAGCCTTGAATTGGTTAGAAAGATTTCCTAAATATTCTATTCGTACATGGGATGATTTGGCGAAGAAATTCATTGCCAAGTTCTTTTTTCCCCGGGCATATGGCTACTCTATAGATGAGATTCTAGCATTCAAGCAACAACCCAACGAGCCTTTGCACGAGATTTGGAAGAGATACCGTACCATGCTGAAAGAATTCCCGAACAATGACATGACTGAGGCTATGATTAAACAAACATTCTATAGGGGGATCAAACTACCAATCAATGTGTGGTACACCAACTTGCCGGTGGAAATTTCATGACAATTCCATAAGACGAAGCTTGTGAGATCTTATATGAAATGGCGGGTACTTCATCGGCGTGGAAAAGTAGAGAAAATGTTCCTCAAGGTGACCCAAATGCTATTCACCTACACAAGGAGTTGCATGATCATAGGCAAGCGATTGCCGAGCTGACGACAATAATGAATCAATTAGCCAAATATCAACTTCAACAAGTTCAAGGTCCTAAGCAATTAAATGTAATGGAAGGTGTTAGTACGATGGTGAACAAAAGAAAGCAAAAGGGTCAGCAAGTGCAAAACCGTGTGGAACAATATGTGTAAGATGATAGTGAGTTGACTAAGATGAAGCATACAACGAACAAGAGGAAGAAGTGCAATATGTGAACAACTACCAAGGGCAAAGAAACAACTCGCAAGGCCTGAATAAAAAACAATGGCGATCTAAAGGGAATCAAGGAAATTGGAACAATCAAAACAATCAAGGCAATCGGAACAATCAAAACAATCAAGGAAATCAGAGCAATAAAAACAATCAAAGCAACTGGAGTGGAAATAATCAAGGATATTGGGGAGGCAACAAACAAGGAGGTTGGAATAATAATAACCAAGGGAATCAGGGGTCAGGCTTTCAAAGGCCCCTGATGTATCAACAACTAAGCAACCCGCCTCTTTATCCGTCTCATGGGTATAGCTCTTTTAATAATGGAATGGGGCGAACATAGAATATGTTCAAAAAAATGATGGAGAAAAATGCCGACTCTGATGCTCAACTAGCCTGACAACACTTCAATCCGCAATTTGGAGGTTCAATTAGGGAAAATCTTTCAAGCTTTACACGGTCGTCCTAAGGGGGAACTACCTAGTGACACGGTGGTGAACCCGAAGGGTGGGAACAACATGGGACATGCCATGGCCGTAACCTCAAGGAGTGGAAAAGGTGGAGATGCAACCGGCTCAAGTCAAAAAAGAATTGTGGATGATGATGAAGTGATTCAATAATATGAGATTCCAAACAATGTGGTTCAAGCTAATGCCGATGTGAGAATTAATATTGATGAAAATGTGGAGGATACTCAAGAAGAAGTGAACCCATCTAGGGAACACATTGTTGATATACCAGAACCGGTAGTGCCAAAGGCTAAGGCACTAATGACAAGGCCTCCTCCTCCATACCATCAAAGGCTTGCCAAGCAAAATGGCGAGAACCAATTCAAGATGTTTATTGACACGATGAAGAGCTTATCCATTAATGCGCCATCGGTTGAGGAATTGGAAAAAATTCCCAGCTATGCAAAGTTCATGAAAGATTTGGTAACCAAGAAGAGGTCGATGAGTTGTGATACCATAAATATGACACATCAAATGAGTGCACAATGTCTCCAAATTAAGAAGATCCCGACGCTTTCACAGTCCTTTGCACCATTGGTAGCGCCGACTTTGCCAAAGCTCTTTGTGATCTAGGGGTAAGTATCAACTTGATGCCCTACTCGGTGTTCATAACTTTGAGAAATAGGAAACCAAGACCCACATCTATGAGTTTACAAGTGACGGATCTTACTATGAAGAGACCATTGGGTATTATTGATGATGTGTTGGTTCGAGTTGATAAGTTCATCCTCCCGGTGAACTTTGTGATTCCTGATTGTGAAGTAGACTGTGAGGTGCCTATCATTTTGAGTAGAAATTTCCTTGCTACGGGGAAGGCTCTTGTTGATGTGGAAGCCGGTGAGCTAACCTTCCGGGTGGGTGATGAAAAGGTGGTTTTCCATGTGTGAAAATCTATGAGGCAACCGAATGGAAATAAAGTTTGTTCGTTTGTGGATTTAGTGACCGAGGTGATTGTTGATGATTCTAGTGACATGATGAATATTGATGATACTTTGGATTCCGTATTGCTTAATCATGATGTTGATGAGAAGTATGGCTATGTGAAATGTGTGTATGCATTGCAAGGAATGGGATCGTACACTTATGAACCCTGAAAATTATCCTTAGATCTTGAGAACCGGAAGACTCCTACAACAAAGCCCTCAATCGAGGAGCCTCCCACTTAGGAGTTAAAGCCATTGCCTCCACATCTCAAGTATGAATTCTTTGGCCCATGTTCTACTTTATCGGTTATATTTTCCTCTTGTTTGAATAACGTGCAGGTAGACTCTACCTTGGCGGTGATACAAAAGAGGAAGAAAGCTATCAGATGCACATTGGCTGATATTCGGGGCATTAGCCCCGCCTTTTGCATGCACAATATTATTTTGGATGAGGATGCCAAACCCTCCGTTGAACATCAAAGAAGATTAAATGAAGCAATGCAAGAAGTGGTGAAGAAGGATATCATAAAATAGTTGGATGTCGGGGTTGTTTACCCCATTTCTGATAGCTCGTGGACCTCTCCGGTGCAATGTGTCCCAATGAAAGGGGGCATGACTGTGGTCGCCATTGACAAGAACGAGTTGATTCCTACAAAAATAGTGTCCAGGTGGAGAGTGTGTATGGAATATCTCAAGATCAACAAAGTCACAAGGAAAGATCATTTCCCACTTCCATTCCTTTATCAAATGCTTGATAGGTTGGTCAACCATGCTTTCTATTGTTTCCTTGATGGATATCTGGCTACAATAAAATTCTTATTGCTGTGGAGGACCAAGAGAGGACTACTTTCACATGTCCTTATGGTACTTCCGCATTCTCGCGGATGCCATTTGGGTTATGTAATGCACCATCGACTTTTCAACAGTGTATGATGGCTATCTTCACTGACATGGTGGAGGATTTTCTGGAGGTCTTCATGGATGACTTTTCAGTGGTCAGAAATTCTTTTGATGATTTCTTGGAAAATTTGGTTAAGGTCTTGGAAAGAGCGAGGAGACAAATTTGGTATTGAATTGGGAGAAATTTCACTTCATGGTTGAAGACGACATTGTCCTCAGCCAAAAAAATTCAAAATATGGTATTGAGGTCGACAAGGCCAAGATAGAAGTGAAGAGGGTGAGGAGATTTTTGGGACATGCGGGGTTCTATCGCCGATTCATCAAGGATTTTTCCAAAGTGGTGAACCCCTTGTGTAAGCTTTTGGAGAAGGATGCCAAGTTCAATTTCAACGAGGATTTCATGAATGCATTCAAATTTCTTAAGTTCAAGTTGACTACTACTTCTATTATTACCGCACCAGATTGGAGCTTGCCTATCGAGCTCATGTGTGATGCAAGTGATGTGGCGGTCGGAGCAGTTTTGGGGCAGAATATCAACAAGATCTTTCATCCAGTCTACCATGCTAGTAAGACCATGAATTATTCCCAAGTTAACTATAATGTGACTGAGAAAGAGCTACTTGCTATTGTCTTTGCTATGGAGAATTTACGCCCGATACTTGATGCGTACTAAGGTGATTGTCCACACTGATCATGCGGCACTTTGGTACTCAATGAGAAAGAAGGATTCAAAGGCAAGGTTAAAATGCGGTGGGTGCTTATATTGGAGGAGTTTGATCTATTAATTCTAGACTGTAAGGGTAGTTAAAACCAAGTGGCAGAACACCGATTGGTATGTCACCATACCGGTTAGTGTTCGAGAAAGCTTGTCACCTTCCAGTGGAACTTGAGCATAAGGCTATGTAGGCATTGAAGAAGCTTAATCTTAAATAGGATGTCGCTGCGAACTTAAGGGTGGAACAATTGAATGAACTTGATGAATTCCGATACTATGCATATACAAGTTCTTCCTTCTATAAGGACAACATGAAGTACCTCTATGACAAGTACATCCAGAACAAGGAGTTCAAAGAAGGTGATCTTGTGTTATTGTTCAACTCTCAGGTACGGATGTTTTCGGAAAAATTAAAGTCTAAGTAGAGTGGTCCATTTGAGGTTGTGAATATGACACCCTTTGGTGCATTAGACTTGAAGAATAAAAATGATGAAGTGTTTCAAGTCAATGGTCACCGGGTGAAGCATTATCTTGGCAAATTTGATGATGGCCACATCGTGGCGTTAATTCATTTCAAGTGATTGATGGTAATCTGCGTCGTGCCGTGATGTTAAATCGGGCGCTTCTTGGGAGGAAATCCATGTTTCTTTTTTATTTTTCTTTTTCTTATTTTTTTAGATAGGTTTTGTCTTGAGCTAACTGGTTTTGAAGTGAATTGCAGAAATGAGTGTGCATTACAGGTACTATGCTCGAAAAAAGTGGTCAAGTGTTGAAAAAGTGTGGACCGCACATTTATTGTGCGGACTGCACAATTTTGTATGCAACAACAGAGAGGAATTTGTGGCCGCACAACTGGAGACCCAAAAATGCAACTATCTGAAGTTTGGAATTGTAGAGAAATGGACATTCTACGACCGCATTCACGAGTGTGCGGTCCGCACAAATTTCTACGGCCGCACTCACTTTTGAGTAGACCGCAGAGCTTCAGCTAGGGACAGGTAAAGAGTGCATACCACACTCAAAATTGTGCGGCCGCACTCAGCTTGATCTTTGACCTAATTTGGTAAACCCTATAAATAGGTCCTGATAGTACTATTCATAACTTTACACACTATGAGCTTTTGAGACCTAAGCAAGCACAGTGCACACAATTTTTTTCACATTCACCCGTCATTTCGTCAATCTAGATTCTCCCATGCACCCTTCATAACTGGTATGTTCAATTCATGTTTAGGTTTATCTATTTTTCTTAGTTTTTGTTATTAAGTAGTATAGTTATTTTAGGCCTAAAATGTCAAATGTTCTTCATGTGTGTTTAAAATTGTTTGAGGAATATCATATGCACTCATTAGGGGTTGGGCGAACCGTGTTTCATGATTAATTTTCCAATACCATGTCTTAATAGTTCAAAAAATTACAAAACCTAAGTCAGTTCCGTTTTATTTTCAATTGTGCGACCGCACATGAAATTGTGCGATCCACAGATCCTAAGTTAGGGCAATAAAGTCTGCATGAAATGTGCGGGCCACACCCAACATTGTGCGGTCCGCAGAAGATAGTGTGGTCCGCATAAAAATAAGTGCGACCGCACTTTGATACTTCAGAGAACTAGTAGTTTAATCCCTGTTTTGTGCGGCCGCGCTCAAAATTATGTGGTCCATGCTTTAGTTGTGCAACCAATTTAAAATTGTGCGGTATGCACAACGTAGTCTGCAATCGAAATCCATATTGTGCAGACTGCAATCCATATTGTGCGGACCGTATTTTCTTATCTGTGCACTATTTTTTTGTAACTTTTAACAACGTTTCTGCACTTTAACGACTTATTTGCCTTGTATTACAGACAATGGTTCAATCACGAGGCAGAGGTGATACATCTAAAGGTGAGAGGTGAAACCTCCCAAGGCCGAGGCAACAATATTCAACCTTTAGGTATGCAGAAGAAAGCATTGGCCAAAAAGCCAACCATAGGGAGAGGTAGGGCAATAGAGCCCTCAGAATCCAGCTCTTATATTGCGTCTAGGGAAGCCTTCAAGGGTCACTCAATAGAGGAACAACCTGAGGCTCAGTCCCAACCATCACAATTTACGTGGACATACCAACTCCGCAACGAACCCTCCACCATAACAAGTTATTCTGAGGGTTTAGATGCCGGTATCCAGGGTTCAGATCCCTCCTCTACACACACTCCCTCTACACTAGTTGCAGTAGATGACGATGATATTCCTGATGATGGTAGAGGAGGTGACACTAGAGTGGGAGGCCTAAAGAGGTCGAAGAAGAAAGAAGTATGGGAAGAAAGGTTCGTGAGTTTGACTGTCTTCGCAAAGTTCAGAGAGTGGTGGACCCAGATATTGCTCACACAAGGGCGACAAATCTTATTGAAGGATTTGGATAAGTAAAATTAAAATGTCCTTAAGCAGTTCAGGGAGCGCAAGAGATGTATGTGGTTCACCCAGAGTGTTATGGATGCCAAAGAGCACTTGGTAGGGGAGTTTTATGACAATGCGGCACACATCAGGAAGGGTAGAAAAGTGACCAAAGTGAGAAATTTGAAAGTCAGATTCGACCAAAACACTGTGAACACTTAATTGGGATTCGAGGAGGTAGAGGCAATCCAGTATATGGAGAAGCATGCTATGGTTCATGCAGCTCGCCCTTGTCTAGAAGAGGACCACCTCCACCTAGATCACAGCGGGGGATTCTATTGCACGGGCCACCCTTCATTTTGAAGCAAAATGGTGGAAAACTTTTGTGTGCAGCCGGATTGACCCAAGCCAGAATGAGAACAATATTCCTATCCCCCAGGAACTTTTGGTGGCATCTATCATGGCTGAGTACCCAATCAATGTGGGTTCCATCATGTCGGCCAACATGTTAGTGGTTGTCCGGAAAGGTGAAAGCTCCTACTCATATCCCAACACCCTCACAGAATATCTCACGAAGTGCATAAGTGGAGCCGAGGATTTTTGATACAAAAGTGCGGGCCAAGAACCCCTTCTCATGGTACTCCTTGCAAGAGTCAGGAAACCCAAAGTTCAAGGGTAAATCAACTGCTACCGTTGACCTGTCTTATGAGCCATTGGTGGTGGTTACTGATGCAGTTGCTGAGCCTTCTACAACTGCCTTGCCTTCCACAGCGGTCGGTCCTTCCACTTTTACAGCTAGCATGCTACCACCTTCATCTTCTAGACCTTCAGCATCACTACCAGTGCCTGCTTCATCCACATATCCGCTCACTGCGCTGCGAGTCTCCTAAAAATTGGCGAGTCCAAAAATTGGATGCAGACAACTACTTCAAAGCTGTCTGACATATCCAGTGTTGTTGCAACATAGTCTTCTACACTAGTAGCACCACAGGTTCCTCTGTTAGTGGAGGAAACATTAAAGAAGATCCTAGACAATCAGAAGACCATTATGGATACACCGGTGGCACATGGGGGAGCTAATGAGGAGTTTGCAAACCAGGTGAAGAGGATGAGGAAATCTCAGGCCTTGAAGAAATCAGTGGATAGATTGAGAAAGAAAGTGACCACGATTGCATTATTTGGCGATCTCCTATTTGACTTACTGATGTAGACAGATCCATCAGTACCAGCAGACCAAGCAGCACCATCAGCAGAGGCATCAGCTGGCCAGTCTGACGAGCCAGACCTTGTTTCCCATACTGCTGAGGAGATGCTTCAGATGTTCACCAACCCCATTGTTCCCCGAGCAGAGGATGATGAGATCCAGTTGGAGGAGCCCGAGGGTGGTGATGATACCAAGCATGCTGAGACCACACATGGAGTTCTCTTTACTCTTTACCCTTCCTTATTTTGATTTTTGTTAAGCATTGAGGACATTGCTTATTCTTATTCATGGGGGTGGTCTATTTTGGTTGGTTTGATTTGATGACATTGGCCTGTAATAATTTTAATACTCTTTTTCTTTTATCTTTATTTTTTCTTTCATTATTTATATATTCCTCTCTCTCTTTTGATGTATATATTCTATTTCCCTATGTTTGTGTATTCATTTGTCTTACTTTCAGTAGTTTATTTCATAGCTTCTTTATTTTGTTTTCTTACAAGTCTAGCTTATTATTCACTTTAATAGCTTCTTTGTTGATTTGGTAGCTTATTTTTATGTTTATGTGAGAAATAAGCCTTTGGTTTTCTTAATGCCACAGTTCTTTCCAAAGGTGGGTTTTTTGTGAACCGGGTGGCTCTTCCCAACGATGGATGGCGTGACAACCTTCTTAAGGGATTGAGTCCATTTTTTATGTTAGGTAAAAGCAGTAGTATCAATGACTAAAAAGAGTCAAACATGCTTCACTTGGTACCAACACACCTAACTACACGCTTATGGTAAAAAATAAGTTTTTGGAAAGAAATGGCTCTAGTTAGTGACTTTGTGACTCTTGTGTTGACTTAGGCAATAATCGAGTGGTTTAGTTGAAACATTAGCTATTTTCACTCTTGAATGCGGTTGTTGTGGACCCTCGACTCTATCCTCTTTAACAATCCGGTTGTGTGAGAGGTGAGATATTTTGTTACAAGTCCAAGTACCCGTGCGAATGGTCTAGAACTTGCCCCCAATGTATTTCTAGGAGAAAATACTTGAGAAGTGATTGTAGGATCTCCCTGACCTGTTTTGAAACCTTCCATGGCCCACCAATGATGTTATCCCTAGTCAGCCCGTTTGAGCCTAAAGCTTTTTTCATTCGATAACCATGTTACAAGCCTTTACCCGTTTTACAGCGACCCTCTCTTGGAACCCGAGCTTTCCTTAGCACTCATGAGAAACAAATGGCAAAAACATAAGTTTGGGGGAGAGACAAGGAGNCTATTTAAAAAAAAAAAAAAAAAAAAAAAAAAAAAAAAAAGTAAAACACAAAAAGAAAGTGAATAATTTGAAGGGATGAAAGGATTCAAAAGAAAGAAAAGTACAAAGCATGGAGAAAATAAAGAAGGAGAATATGAATATCATGACCAAGAAAGAGTGATGTCAAGTCACTCTAGTTTCCCTAAGGAAAAAGAAAATGACTCAATGAGTCGGCAAAGCATGAGCCAAAAAGAGAAAATGAAGTTCTTAAGGAAAGATGAACCCATTCTATTCCAACATTTCCCACCTTAGTCCAAAAGCCGTCATTATATACCGAAAAAACCCTGCGTGATTCCAAGCCGAGTAAGCTTACATTAGTGGTGATTTACATGAGAGGAAAGCATGTGGTACTTAGAGCCGTAGTTGTAACATTCGTTTGAGAGTGATGAGAGAACCTTTCACTAATCACTAGGAGGAGGAGTTTGGGATCCACAGTAACCTACATCAAAGTGCAAACTTCCTTGATGAATAAAGTCAACTCTTAATGCTCAAGTGTCACATTAGACCTATTTTTGTTTTAACATTTAAAACATTGCCTTGTTGATAATTCATGAGTGTGTGGGTAATTGTTGGTCCCAATTGATGTTTGTTTTACTTACCTTAGGCTAGCTGAAATAGCTCTTTTCTTGTGGAGGTGGGAATTACCTTAATTGCTTGAGAACAAGCAAAAGCTTAAGTTTGGGGGAGTTGATAAGTCGGGATTTTGACTACTTATTTGCACCCTTTTACTTTCATTTTAGCTCAAAAATTCTTTAAGGTATTCCCAAAAACTTATAAAATGTGCTTATTTGCAGGAATATTGGAAAATGAGCCAAAACAATGAAATTCAACTCAAGAAGGAGTATTTTCGGACAAGGACTAAAACCGAGCAAAAAGAGCAAGGGCGGACCGCACAATACTGAGTGCGGCCGCGACCATGAAGGGAATTCTGTTATATCTCCTTTCTAAAGTGCGGACTGCACAATTAGTGTGTGGCCACAGAACCTGAAGGTCAGAGACTTCCCACTTTGAGTTCATCAAGAAGTGCGGACCACACTATTATTCTGCGGCCACAAAAGTGCAGAGTGCAGCCGCACTCATAAATCTATGGTCCGTAGAACCTGAAGAAGTGCGGCTACAATTCAAAATTTTGTGGCCGCAGAAGTCCCTCCTGTCAAGCTCAGCTTAAAAGTTCGGGCTACACACAGAATTGTGCGGCCGCAGAACCTCCAAAAGGGTAATTTTGCCCGAAAATTTCAGCTGTGTATAAATAGTTCTTTTTGTCAAATTTAGGTCAAGTTTGAACTTCAGAAAGTAGATAGCAGTTTTTTTACTTACTTCTTTAAGAAACTTTGTGATAGTTTATCTATTTTACATATGATTTTCATTCCTTTATCATCTAATATGAGTTTTATCTTATTTTCATCTTTAGTTTCTTCATTCTTATCTATGGGTATCTAAATCTGTAGATAGGGTTGTGACCCAACCCTAGTGTGGGTACCTAATAGGTGTGTTATTTAGGGCTTGTTTAAGGTTGGGTGTATGATATTTAGTCTAGTTCTTGCTTAAATTTAAGAATTAATAGTTGCAAACGTTGATTCATGCCTAATTGAATTAATCTCTAGTTGAGAAAGAGAGACTAAGTCTAGGAAAACTTAGCTAACAAGCAATTCGGATGAACTCAAGAAATTGATAGTCCTAATTAAAGGGTTGAATCTAGAGATAGTAAAACCCGACTTAAGCATATATCAGCGGTATTGTGAATTACCCATTTGGACTTGAGAAATCCAAATTGGGCAAAACCACCCTATTACCAAGAGGTATAGAGTGGGTAATTGCGTGTTGATTGCTATATTATACCCCGACCAACGAAACCTGCCCTAAAGCTCACAACCCATTAGGAAAACACCTAGGTGGAAGTCACGACCCTGGATCGTTTATAAACTTGAAAAATAACAACACCAAAAATGTCATTCTATTGGTTTACATTTACAAACATTATCATAAATTAGAAGTAGATCAGAACAACCAAGTATGTGGAAGTGCAGTTTAGGCATGTCATACGTTTAGTCCAAATATATACTTAATCCCATACAAGCTCTTTGAGGAATCGACCCTGATTTCAAGTTGGGTAATTATAATTACATCGACTGCTTCACAATCCCAATTAGTAGGGTGAATTTGGGTGACATCACACGCCCACATGCCCGTCACCTAGCGTGTGCGTCACCTCAACACCAAAAACGTATCACTTATATTTAGGGGTTCATATCGAGCAAGCTAAACAATACTCTAGAAACACTACCCCGTGCGTACCGACCTCTGAACAACTCAAAACTAGCCAAAAGCAACTCAAATGCATCAAATAATGCCTAAGAAAACAAACCCAATTGATAAAGGTGAAATCTTTAATCGAAAGCCCAAAGTCAACCAAAAAGTAAATCCTGGCTCGCACCTAGGAACAAGACAAAACTTATAAATTCTGACAACACATTCGATTACGAGTCCAACCATAATAGTTTCACTCAAATCTGACTCCAAATCGATATTCAAAACTAAAAAATTCACTCTTTGAAACTTTAGACAAAACCCCCAATTTCTCTCTTGAAATCCTCAATAAAATTCCAAAAATGAAGATAGATTAATTAAATAAAATCAAAGCTGAGTAGAGAACACTTACAATCCATATGGTGAAAATTGCTTCAAAAATGGGCTTCGCAATATGGGGAAACAATGACTGAAAAAATGGTGAAACCTCCGAAATAGATTACTTTATACACTGTTCCAGGGGTACCCTTCGCAATCGTGGTCACAAACCTCGTGATCGCGATTATAAAAGTTTCCAAATTTTTTTTTACCCTATGCGATTGCAGCCATTTCCCCGCGATCGCGAAGAACAAACTTCCATAACCCTTCCTAAACTCTTCTCAGATAGCTTATAGTGTTAAGACATAATGTTTTGTGCAAAACTCCAAATGATAGACGGTTTGATTTTCTGAGAACTAGATACAAAGAGCTACAACTTTCATTTTTTGATCATGTCCAAATTTCTTATAGATTGCAAGATATAAGCTTTCAAAGTTGGGCTAGTGACAACAAAATTTTCTTCTATGTGATCGCGAAAAGGCAACTGGGATCGCAGTTCATAGGTCCATTTTTCCTATTTTATTCTTTGCGATCGTGGCCAATTCTTGCAATCGCAATGTACACTCTTGTAGCCAAAAACCAGCAATTAAAATGGCCTAGAAATGGTCTGAAACCATCCCGAAACTCACCCTAGCCCCTCGGCACACCGTCCGAACATACAAATAAGTCCCAAAACATAACACGAACCTATTAGAGGCCTCAAATCACATATAGCAACATCAAAACAAATCCTCAGTGAACCCAAATTTTGCATACAAATTCCAAATGACATATCGAACCTATTCCAGCTCCCGGAACAATAATCCAATCCCGATAACATTGAAGTCAACTCTCAATCAAACTTATGAACTTTCCAAACCTTTAAATTTCCAACTTTCGCCAATTAAGGTTGAAACCTTCTAGAAATATTTAAATGCAAATCCGGGCATACACCCGAGTCCAAAATCACCTTCCGGACCTAACAGAACCATCACAACTCGAACTACTAAAAATTTAAACTTTGTCAACTTTCCAACTCTAAAGCTTCAATCATGAAATTCATTCTTCCAAATCAATTTCGAATAACCTGAAAACAAAAACCGACGATTCACACAAGTCATAATACATCATACGATTCTACTCAAGAATTCAAATAACTAAACGGAATGGAAATGCTCAGAATGACCGGTTGGGTTGTTACACGGCTCAACCACGATGTACACCAACTCTCAACAATAATAACCAGAAGAATAACTCAATAGAATGATATTTCACAACATAACGCTTTGCCTCAACATGAATCACGACCTTTGCAACTCAATACCAATTTCAACAACAAGATATCCCAAGGAGTAGGAATTTCAAGTAAGAATTCAACAGTTAAATAGCGAATATGTAATTAGCAAGTAATAGACAGGACAAGTAGACATGTGAAATTACACTAATTATGATGACTATAAAATGTTAAAGTAACTCAATTAAAGCATGAATGGAATTTACATAGATAATAACCGGAAATTTCAACATTTAGCCCGTGTACACACTCGCCACCTTGCGTACACGGCTTTCGCATATCAAAATTAGCACAACAATACCAAATCCTAAGGGGTAATTACCCCACACAAGGTTAGACAAATCACTTACCTTAAACCAAGCTAAATCAATCAACTAGAAAGCCTTTGCCTCGATTTTCCAACTCCGAACGACTCGAATCTAGCCAAAACTGTTTCACACTATAAATATAACTATAGGAAACTAATTCAAACAATGAAATTACGATCTTTGCAAAAAACTGAAAAATCGACCCAAAAAGTCATTCGGGCCCGGGTCTCGGAACCCCGCCAAAACTACAAAAACCGAACACTCATTCAATATCGAGTCCAACCATACAAGAATTATTCAAATCCGAACTTATTTCACCTTTCAAAAATATAAAAAATGTTTGCCTTCTACTAGTTTACCCCAATTTTTCCAACTCCAATCCCGAACTACATGATAAAAACAATGATAGATTCGAGTAATTTAACCAAAATCAAGTTAGGAATTCTTACCCCAATGATCTCTATGAAAATCCCTCAAAATTTGCTTCAAACTGAGCTCTCTATGTCCAAATTATGAAATATGAAATAAACACTCGATTTGAAACGTAAGTTCTGCTGCCCAGTTATTTACACATCACAATCGCGAAAGTCCATTCGCGATCGCGTAAGACAATTAATGCCCAGCTCAAATTTATTCTCCGTGATCACGTAAAAGCACTCCTGAACGTGGCTAACAAGCTACCTCAACATCATGATCGCATCCCAGGCCACGCGATCGCAACACAACCACCTCAGCCCCCCAGCTTCGCCATTCATTCTTCGTGAATGCGACCACCTTCACACGTTCGCGATTCACTGCAAGACAAACCTCTGTGATTGCATACATACTTCCGCGATAGCATAGAGAAAAATCACCTAGTTCCTAACAACACTTCGTGATCCAATTAATCCACTCATGATCGCGTATAAGGAAACCATAAGTACCAGATTTCAGCAATCTTCAATGTTCCGAAATGCACTGAACATGATCTACATTACGCCCTAGGCCCTCGGAACCTTAACCAAACAAACCGACATGTCGCAAAACATAAAAAAAACATGCTCAAAGCGTCAAATCAGATCAAACAACACTAGAATAACGATTCACACATCTATTCAAGCCTAAGAACTTATGAACTTACGAATTCCAAAACTAATGCAGATTCATACCAAAACAACTCCGATTGACTTCAAATTTTGCACAGAATTCATAAATGAAATTACGGACCTATTCTAATTTCCGGAATAGGGATCCGACCCCGATATCCATAATAACAACTACCGGTCAAACTTCCCGTATCTTTCAAAACTTAACTTTCCTAACTTCGCCAAATCACGCCAAAACGACCTACAAGCGTCCAAATCCACATCCGATCACAATCCTAAGTCCAAAATCACCACACAGAGCTATTGAAATCGTCAAAACTCCATTCCAGAGTCATCTTCACACAAATCAGACTATTGTCAACTTTTACAGCTTAAACCTCCAACTTAGGGACTATGTGTCCCATTTCAATATGAAGCTCACCTGAAGCCAAAAGAAACCACTCAGGTAAGCGACATAACCACAACATAGCATAAAGGAAGCATAATTTAGGGGATCAAGTCTAACATACTCAAAATTACCAGCCGGACCGTTACATCCTCCCCCTCTTAAAACAAACACTCGTCCTCAAACGAGTATAGAGACATACCTGAAGTGAAGAAAAGATGAGGATAACGGATACGCATGTCATGCTCGGTCTTCCTAGTTGCCTCCTCTACTGAACCTTCACTGAAGCAACATTCCCTGACCTCAATTTTTGAACCTGCCGGTCCAAAATGGCCATCGGCTTTTTAACATAAGACAAATCCTTGTCCAACTGGACTGAGATGAAGTTTAACACATGAGACAGATCGCCATGATTACTTCTGGAGCATAGAAACTACTGGATGAACTGCAGCTAGACTAGGTGTAAGTGCAAGCTTGTATGCCACCTCTTCAATCCTCTCAAGTATCTCAAACGGTTCAATATACCTAGGGCTCAACTTGATCTTCTTCCTGAACCTCATAACACCCTTCATGGGTGAAACCCAGAGCAAGACCCGCTCCCCAACCATGAATGCAACATCGCAAACCTTTCGATCCACATAACTCTTCTATCTGGATTAGGCTGTAAAGAGTTGATCTTGAATCAATTAACCTTTTCCAAAGCATCCTGAACCAAGTCTCTACCCAATAGCCTAGCCTCACCCAACCGGAACCAATCCACCGGAGACCGACATTGTCTACTATACACAGCCTCACGATTGAAACATATCCTCTAATATCTGAATAGTGCGCTCAGACTGTCCGTATAAGGGTGAAATGTTGTAATCAACTCCACTCGCGTGCCTAACTCATGCTGAATGGCTCTCCAGAACAACAATGTAAATTGTGTACCTCGGTCAGAGATGATGGATATTGGCACGCCATGAAGCCTGAACATCTCGCGAATATAAACCTGAGCCAGCTGCTCTAAAGAATAAGTAGTCACCACTGGATTGAAATGAGCTAACACGGTCAATCTATCCACAATCCATATTGCATCGAACTTCCACCAAGTCACGGGAGCTCAACAACAAATTCCATAGTGATATGCTCCCCTTTCCACTCTAGAATCTCTAGCCTCTGAAGGAATCCACATAGCCGCTAATGCTCATACTTCACCTGCTGACAGTTTAGGCACCAAGCTATATATTCCACTATGTTATTCTTCATCCGCTCCCCTCAATAATGATGCCTCAATTCCTAATACATCTTGGGGGAACTCAGATGAATAGAGTACCACAAATTATGAGCCTCCTAGATAATCAACTAACATAAGCCATCTATATTAGTAGAGTCTTGCAGATCGGTATGGAGACGTCTGTACTTATATTCGAGAGGTTGTCGAACTCTTAGGAAAACTTCACATTCCTTTATTCTTTTCGTGCAGATTTCTTGATTCCGAGAACTAAACTTTTGTAATTCTATTCTTTCACAGATGATGTGGACATGTGCTACTGGATAGGACGAACAACCACCAGTACCACCGGTTAGGGCAACTAGAGGCCGGGGTTGAGGTAGGTTCCACGATAGGGGCAAAGGTGTAGCTCGTATAGCAGCTAGAGTAGCACCTGCAGATCCGAAAATTGCCATAGCTCAGGAGCAGGTTCCAGATATGGTGGAGCCAGCGGGGCCATCTTAGGCACTAATATGCCTATTGTGGTTCCAGGCCTTCAGGAAGACTTGGCTCAAGTTTTGATGGTGTGCCCCAACCTTGCTAAGGTGGTTTTGTTCAGACCGCGTCAGCCACTTCAGGCGAGGGAGGTACTCAAACTCTCGCCGCCCAAACTCTAAAGCAGTTGCTCAGGACTAGGTGGGTCCCGTTATGACTGATAAAGAGCAGATGAAACTAGAGAGATTAGGGATTCTCCAGCCTCCATCATTTAGTGGGGTTGAGTATGAGGATACCCAGGACTTCTTGGATAGGTGCAAGCATATTCTTCGTATGGCCGGTATTCTTGAGACCAATAGGGTATCATTTACCACTTTTTAATTTATTGGGGGTGCCTTCAGATGGCGGGAGGCCTATGAGAGGCGCAGGCCAGTCGGTGCAACACCCCTTACTTTGCACGAGTTCTCCGTTCTCTTCTTGAAGAAGTTTGCGCCATATACCCGCATAGAGGAGCTGCACAGGCAGTTGGAGCAGATGCGTCACGATGGCATGTTTGTGACCCGGTACGAGATAAGGTTTTTGGGGTTGGCACGCCACGCAGTTTGGTTGGTTCTCACCGAGAGGGAGAGTATTAGGAGGTTCATTGATGGCCTCTACTATCAGTACCATTTTTTTATGACTCGGGAGAGTGTCTCAGGTGCTACATTCGACGAGGTGGTTGAAATTGCTAGGAGGCTAGAGCTGGTTCCTAGTCAGGAGAGAAAGGAGTGGGAGGCAAAGAGGCTTCGTGGTTCGAGTGGTTTTCAGTGGTGTTCCTTCTGGGGGTCAGTTCCACCACAACACGGGCCGTCCTTATAGGCCCACTGATATGGTTCGTCTTGGTCACCGTGGTGCATCATCCAGCCATGGTTCATACAGAACTAGACCGGGTCAGTCATACCTTAGTGCTATCCCAGCTCAGAGTTCATCTCGTACACCTTTAGTTCAGGGTTCGTCTGTACCAGGTTCTTCTGATAGTCAAGCCCGATTATATTTTATTCGTGCAAGGCCAAAGGCCATTGCTTCAGACATAATGATCACATGTTTTGTCTCAGTATGACACATCGATGCTTCTATACTATTTGACCCTCGTTCCACTTATTCATATGTATCATCGTATTTTGTCTATTATCTAGATATGCCCTGTGAGTCCTTAGTTTCATCTGTTCATGTATCTGCACTAGTAGGTGATACTATTGTTGTGGACTGTGTATATCGGTCATGTGTAGTGAATATTGGGGGATTGGATACGAGAGTTGATATCTTATTGCTTTGTATGGTTGATTTAAACGTGATCTTGGGTATGGATTAGTTTTCTCTGTGTCATGTTATTCAGGATTCTCATACTAAGACCGTGACATTGGTGGTACCGTGGTTGCCAAGGAACGAGTGGAAAGGTTCTCTAGATTATGTTCCCTACAAAGTGATTTCGAATTTGAAGGCCCAACAGATGGTTTGGAAGGTATGTTTATCTTATTTTGACTCTGTGAGGAATGTTGGTGCCGATACCCTACTATTGATTGTGTTCTAATGGTACGAGACTTTCCGGATGTGTTTCCTGTAGACCTGCCGGGTACGCCACCCGATAGGGATATTGACTTGGTGCCTGGCACTCAGCCCATTTTTATTCCTCTATATCATATGACACCAGCTGAGTTCAAGGAATTGAAAGAACAATTTCAGGAACTTCCTAATAAGGGGTTTATTAGGCCTAGTGTGCCGCCATGGGGTGCACCAGTTCTATTTGTGAAGAAGAAGGATGGTACTATGCGGATGTGCATCGACTATACGCCGTTGAAAAAAGTTACAATCAAGAACAAGTATCCTTTGTCGCATATTGATGATCAATTTGACCATCTTCAGGGAGCGAATGTGTTCTCTAAAGACATAACTCAGGACCCGTTATGGTCGTTATGAGTTCCTTGTGATGTCTTTTGGGCTGACCAACGCCCCAACAACATTCATGCATCTGATGAACAGTGTATTTCAGCCTTATCTTGGCTCGTTTGTCATAGTATTCATTGATGATATCCTGGTGTACTCTCGTAGCTAAGACGAGCATGCCCAACATTTGAGGATTGTCTTGTAGTGGTGAGGGACGAGACGTTTTATGCCAAGTTATCCAAGTGTGAGTTTTGGCTTATTTCGGTGGCATTCATGGGGCACGTGGTGTCTAGTGAGGGAATTAAGGTGGACCTGAAGAATATAGAGGCGGTTCAGAGTCGGCCCTAACCGTCCTCAGCTACGGAGATTTGGTGTTTTATTGGCTTAGCCGGTTATTATAGTCGCTTCGTAGAAGGTTTCTTGTCTATCACATTGCCTTTGAGAAAATTGACCCAGAAGGGTGCTACTTTAAGGTGGTCGGATGAGTGTGAAGAGAGATTTCAGATGCTCAAGACTGCCTTGGCCATAACTCCAGCTCTAGTTTTGCTTTCAGCTTCTTGCTCTTATAAAGTGTATTGTGATGCTTTTCGAATTGGTATTGGGTGTGTTATGATGCAGGAGGTTATAGTGATTACTTATGCTTTGCGTCGGTTGAAGCCTTATGAAAAGAATTTCCCCATGTATGATTTGGAGTTGGCTGCCATCGTTCATGCATTGAAGATTTGGAGTCATTACCTCTACCATGTGTCTTGTGACATCGGAGTCTCCAACACTTGTTCGAACAAAAGGATCTACATTTGAGGCAGCGAAGATGGTTGGAGCTGATAAAGGACTATGATATCACCATTCTGTATCATCTCGGGAAGTCCAACGTGATGGTCGATGCCTTTAGTAGAAAGGCGGTGAGTATGGGCAGCCTCGTATTCATTCCTGTTGGTGACAGTCTGCTTGCAGTTGATGTTCAGGCCTTGGCCAACCAGTTCGTGAGATTATATGTTTCGGAGCCCAGCCGGGTTCTAGCTTGTGTGTTTTCTCAGTCATCCTTATATGATCGCATCAGAGAGCGCCAATATGATGATCCCCATTTGCTTGTTCTTAAGGACACTGTTCAACATGGTGATGCCAGGGATATTACTATTGGGGATGGTGGGGGTGTTGAGGATGCATGTTCGGATTTGTGTACCTAATGTAGATGGTCTACGTGAGTTAATTCCTGGGATATTACAATGTTTCACTCTCAGATGGACAAACAGTCCGAGTGCACTATTCAGATATTGGAGGATATGCTACGCGTTTGTATCATTGATTTCAGAGGTTCTTGGGATCAGTTTCTGTCGCTCATAGAGTTTTTCTATAATAAGCTACCAATCAAGAATTCAGATGGTTCTGTTTGAGGACTTGGTGTTATTTTATGCATTCCGAGGGTTCAAGCAAGTCCATCTCATGATTTCAAACTTGTTAGTATGTTTGGATAGCCTCGGAATCCCCGGATGCCATTCGGACGAGGCACGAAACTCATTTGGACTTGGAAGATCAGCACCTAAATTCTGGTGCAATCGTACCTGCGGAGGCCTAGCTGCAAGTGCGAGCTCGAGAAGAGAGCCAGTGGTCGCAGAAGCGAGAAGGAATGGGCTACCCAGTGGTCGCAGAAGCGAGGAGAGGGGCCGCATCAGCGAAGGCCCAAATGCAAGGAAGGCATCACAGAAGCGGCCTGGTGCATAAGTGCGGTGCTCTAGCCATAGACGCGGGCTCGCAGATGCGAGAATTTGCTTGCATAAGCGGGAGGGGTAGACTTGGGCATGGTCCGCATCTGTGAGGCTTTGTCCGCAGATGCAGCCATGGAGCGGCAAAAGCGGAAGTTCTGGAGGCAGTGAGGTTCATTTAATACGGGACTTAGAAAATTTTTGACTCATTTCTTTCACTTCTTAGGCGATTTTAGAGCTTCTTAGAGAGGTATTTTCACCTAGCTATTGGAGTAAGTAATTTCTATCAAATGTAAATTAAACATATAGATTATGGGTAGATTTTAACATGGAAAATTGGGAAAATATGAGTTTAGATGAAAAATCTAGGTTTTGATAAAAATGAAATTTAACCATGAAAATGATTATGTAATAGGATGAAAATTATATATTTGAGTTTGTAAGTTACGGGTAGCAATTATCTTCCAAAATTTCCGAAATTCGGACACGTGGGCCTAGGGATGAATTTTTAGAATCTTCCAATTTGGGTTGAATAATTACTCTAATAATTAAATTATGAACTTTTGAACATGTATTGATTAATTCATACAACATTTGACTAGTTTCAAATTGTTCGGCACCGAATTGAGGATTTAGAGTGAATTTGAGGCCGGAAAGCAAGCTCTGAGATAAGGTAGGTCTCTTGCCTAATCTTGTAAGAAGGAATTTACCCCATAGGTGATTTAAATTACTATTTGCTCCTAATTATGGGGGCTACGTACGCATAAAGTCTCGAGAGTCTGTGCGTATGTACTTATTATGATTATGTCTGGGTAGTTTAGGACCCGAATCACGAGATACTTGTAATATTTGCACCCTATATGTTAATTAAACTGCCTAAATTATATTGGAACTTGATAGAAGAATTGTAAAAGACCGACTTCCACTTATTTGAGTTTTGGCGGGAGACTTGACCGTTAATAAGAATTGTGCTCCTTTGTGTATTATCTTTGTAATAGCTTTTAAACCGAATGTTTATAAAGTATCCTCTCTTCTTGTGGAGCGGCCGAACGCCTCGACAGTAGAATAAATACATCTATGGTTCGTGCCGCTAGACCCTTGACAGAGTACACATTATTTTGGATCGGGCCGTACGACCTCGGCATAACCATGCGAGATAACACTCAGAGTTTAAATTATATTTGATAGCAGTTCATGGTTTGAGAGGTTAATATTATATAAGACACGAACTGACTTGGGATTTACCAAATGTACAAATTATTTATTCCTTGCTTGTTATTGAGTTAAATATTATTTACAAAACTCATGCTTATTTAAAATTTCTGTATATTTATTGTTAGCCCATAGTAAGTGTCGATGTCAACCCCTCGTCACTACTTCTTCGAGGTTAGAATAGATACTTACTGGGTACATGTTGTTTATATACTCACGCTACACTTTGCACTAACCGTGCAAGATCTGAGGTAGGTGCATCTGGCAGTCATACCGCGGTTCACCCATGTTACCTTGAGGCCTAGTGGTGATCTGCTTCTTGAGCCATTCTGCAACACCTACAAGTCTATCTTTTGCACTTATTTTCTATATACTTTTATTTGAGACACTAGTTAGAGTTCTGCATATTCTACTAGTTCTCATAGACTTGTGACACCAGGTCGTGGCACACATACAATCAGCCTTTATGGTTTTGGCATGTTTATATCACTATGATTGCACTCAGTTGCTTTAGTTTTATTTATTAAATTTTCTACTTCTTAATCTTTTAATAAATGGAATTTAATTACTTAGAAACTTATCTAAAAGAGTAATGACGTAGTTAGTTCACCGTTGGCTTGTCTAGCGGCGCCGCTGGGCGCCATCGCGGCCTATAGAAAAAATTGGGTTGTGACACACAATCACTTCCCTGTATGAATGTTTGAGGATATGAGTTGCGAATATGTTTCTCAGACTATATGAGCACTCCCATTATGTGTGAGTGGGAGATGTAGGAAATAGAGTTCACCCATAAGGGGTGCTATTAGGTCCCATTAGGGCAAAGCACAATAATTTTAGTAATTACTGTACCCCTAGCTATCCTTATATAAGTACACATCTTGTGTACTTCTAAATATTCTGAAAACGGTATTATTTTATGCTCTTCTCTCTCAATTCTAGTTAAGCGTTTAGACTGTGGTATAGGCAGTTGCTCCGACATACCGTGACAATCACCGCCGACCTGTAATTCCAGCCGCGGTTCTTTTCAGATTTTTGCTTTCGATACATGAAGAACAAGCTCTCGTTAAACAATTTACAAGCTATCTAATGTGTTTAATTTATCGCGTTCCTTCAATAAGAATAGTATTGAATAGGGCATGTACTACTACATGTATTAGTTATATATAAGTTGAAAAAAATAAAAGATTAATAATACAAAGCTTAATACATATATTGTAATACATCTTGCCCAACGACTTAGGGGCATCAGGCATGTGAAAATTTAACAATACTTTTATTACAACTCGTGATTTTTGTTGCCTATGATTTTCCCAATTCTGGTTTAGCTGGAAAATAGACCAAGTCTGTCCATATTCAATCTCACCAACCTGGAAGTACATTATCGAGGAAATATACAAAGTAGGTTGAAGAAGGAGCTGCAACATCGAAATTATTATCCATAGCTTAAATGATGATATAGATAGGTGTTTGGTAGTCTGCTGTACTATGTTTGGGGCCATATGTCCAAACTTAGAATTCTGCTTCTGATTATACATGTAAATATTGCAAGTGNAAAGAGGGGCGGGGGGGGAGAGAGGGGAATTGTGGGGGGGGGGCGCCGATTAAAAAAAAAAAAAAAAAAAAAAAAAAAAAAGAAAGAAAAAAACCTCACCAACCTGGATACAAGCACATCTGTAATGATGGATTGAATGCTTTTCTAAAATTTGCACACTGGAAATATGATAAATATTACTCCACTAATTGCATCACAGTCAACATAGGTGGTCTTTCTGAAAAATTATTAATTTTAATGAAGGTTTTCTAGAACTTAACAAAATGGCAAATTGAAACTAAAATATTACAGTTTTCCTCCCCTACTGAATTAGAATGTGTTTAAGTCAACTACACGTTTATAAAGTCTCAACAACTATACAATATTTTACCAGTACGAATAGCTTTTGACATTCCAGTAATATTGCATGAGCAAGTAGAGGCAAATAAGACCCAAATTTTAATTACTTGTCCACAATTTAACGGAGAATCCTACCCTACTGACTTAGAATACCGAATAATCATTGATTCATTTTTGGATATGGCAAAAGAGAATAACAAAACAAACAAAAAAGGGAAGAAACAAACAATATAAAGAAATCAAGTGTTCAAAGGCACAAATAGCACTTTTTTGAGTACGAGAGTCAAATTGATTAATTTTTGATACATTCGAACATAATTTTTTTAAGTTTTTTTAAATAAGATTAATAAATTTTGGAAACTATATCAAAATTACTTAAGTCACAATAGTTAACAATTCAAAATATTCAAAAACTATTTGCAAAATATTATGAAATGAGAGCAAAGTAGAACAATATCGTAATAGCGACAAGATGTAGAGGAGGAGAATATAGAAGCTACCTTATTCAAGTATATCTCTTGTGTGTCCTTTATAAGATACATAATACCATATTTATAGGATATAAGATACATGAAAGATTACAAGAATACACCTAAAGGTTGCAAATATTAAGTGATGAATTAACTAAATACATGAAAAGATGTTCATAGAATAGGGATATCTAGAAGTATTCCATAGAAATCCACTTTAATATATTCATAACACTCCTTCTTAGATGTTCATCTAAAAGATAATGTGCCTTATTAAAACCTTACTAGAAAAAACTCAGTGAAAAAAAGTCCAGTGAAGGAAAAAGAGTACACACATCTTATAATACGCATGGAGTGTTACCTCATCAAAAACCTTACTAGAAAAATCCACTTGGGATAAAATCTTGGTTAAGGAAAAAAAAGTACATCGCATATTATACTCCCCCTGATGAAAACTTTATTTCATATCTCGGAGGCGGTGCATTTCAATCTTATGTCTGAGCTTCTCAAATGTTGATGTTGGTAATGCCTTAGTGAATAAATCTGCGAGATTATCACCGGAGCGGATTTTTTGAACATCTATCTCACCATTTTGTTGAAGATCATGCGTGAAAAAAAAACTTTGGTGAAATGTGCTTTGTTCTGTCTCCTTTGATATATCCTCCTTTTAGTTGAGCTATGCGAGTAGCATTATCTTCATTCAATATCGTTGGAGTCTTCATTTTTATAGAAAAACCACATAGTTGTTGAATGTGTTGAGTCACTGATCTTAACCATACACATTCATGACTAGCCTCATGAATAACTATTATTTATGCATGATTGGAAGATGTAGCAGCTAAAGTTTATTTTGTTGAATGCCATGAAACAGTTGTACCTGCACAAGTAAATAGATAGCCGGTTTGAGATCGGTCTTTATGTGGATTACAGAAATAACCCGCATCTGCATAACCAATCATTTGTGAATCGGATTCATAAGAATAATGTAATCCCATATCAATTGTCCCTCGGAAGTATAAAAATAATTTGCTTAACACCATTCCAGTGTTGTTGGAAAGGAACTAAATCTTACTAATAAACTTACTGCAAAAATTATATTGGACGAGTATTATTTGCAAGATACATTAGTGCCCCAATTGATCTAATATATAGAGTTTCATCACAAGAAACTCTCCATCATTCTCATGAGGTCGAAATGGATCTTTATTTATATCAAGTGATCTCACAACTTGTAACGACCCGACCGGTCATTTTGAGCATTGTACTTCGCTCGTTAGTTTACGAGCATGATTAGCTCCGTATAATGTATTATGATTTATGTCAATCGTCGGTTTTTATTGTCAGGTTATTCAGAATCGTTTTAGAAGAATGAATTTCATTGTTGAAGCTTTAAATTGAAAGAGTTGACCACGTTTAAATTTTTGTAAATTTGACCGCGAAATGGAGTTTTGATGGTTCCGATAGGTCTTGTTGGTGATTTTAGACTCGGGCATATTCCCGGATTTGCAATTGGATGTTTCTAGATGGTTTCAGCACAAATTGGCTAAAATATAAAATTTAAAGGTTTGAAAAGTTCATAAGTTTAACCGGAAGTTGACTTTGAGGATATCGGATTCGGATTGTGGTTATGGAAATTGGAATAGGTTCCTTATTTTATTTGAGACTTGTGTGCAAAATTTGGGTTCATTCTGAGTTGATTTGATATGTTTCGGTGCGAGTTTTGAAAATTCAAAAGTTCAAAGTTCATAATTTTTTATTTGAGGTGCGATTCGTCGTTTTTATATTGTTATGTGTGATTTGAGGCCTTGAGTAGGTCCGTGTTGTATTATGGGACTTGTTGGTATGTTCGGACGGTGCCTCGAGGGACTTATGTGAGTTTCGAGGTCGTTTCAGATCATTCCGGGTAGGCTTGGAGTTGCTGGTTTGTGCTGGTTTCTAATATCTCTGTTGTTCTTCGCGATCGCGAAGAAACGACCGTGGTCACGCAGTGATTTATGCAACTGGGGATTTTCTTCAACTCGTTCGTGACAGGTAGGATGCGTTCGCGTAGAGTTGGGGAAAGTATTCTTCACGTTCTCTTATGAGGGATCGCGGACGCATAGGGTTGAGCTGGGAGGTGGGGCTGGAGGCCTTCTTCACCACGTTCGCGTAGTTGCAGCTACGTTCGCGAAGGTTTGAGCCAGTGCGAGCAGTGTTCGCGAGGAGTGTACTACAAACTGGAAGAGTAATCTTGGCGGCAGTATATTTTTGCGAACGAGATGGACTTCCCTCGTTCGCGTAAGAGGAATACCCAAGTAGATTAGAAAGTACTCTATTGCGAGGGTTTCGACCATTTTTACATTTTGGGATCTATGGAGCTCGGATTGAGGCGATTCTTGAAGAAATCTTAACCATGTGGACAGGGGTAAGTGTTTTCTACTCATTTTTTATTTTATATCATGAATATATCTTCATTTTCGGCATTTGATTGACAGTTCCAAAAGTGAAATTGAGGGTTTTAGCCTAAAGTTTTATAATGTGAATTTTTGAGTTTTGAACATTGATTTGAAGTCGCATCTGAGTGAAACTAGTATGATTGGACTCGTAATAAAATGGGTGGTCGGATTTTGTGACTCTTGTCGGGTTCTGAGGTTCGGGCCCGAGGTGGACTTTTGGGATGATTTTCGGGCTTTGATTAAAGATTCAACCTTTTTCGATTGGGTTTGTTTCCTTTGGCATTATTTGATGTATTTGGGTTTCTTTTGGCTAGTTTTGAGCGGTTCAGAGGTCAGTATACGCGTGATGTCATTTTTGGAGCATCGCTTGGCTTGCTCGGCATTGGAATTGGCTTGTTAACACTTCTAAACTTGGTGTACAGGGTATGAAACCCCGAATTACGTGCTATGTGTTTGGAGTTGAGGTGACACACATCCTAGGTGAAGGGCGTGTGGGCGTGCACACTGTTAATTGTGATTATGTTATTCCTATGGTACTGTGTAGCTACCTTATCTTATCTGTAACCATGAGATCTTTACTTACTAGAGCTATTGAGCTATGATCCATGATAGAAACCATGTCTAGGCTTCATGCTTATTCTGTTAGGGCCCACCGAGGTCATAATGCTATTGAATTACTTGTTCAAAATGCAATTTCATACTCAGTCATGGTTATTTATTTCATATCATATCTCATTCTCTAATGCTATCTATCGACACATCATATCATCATTTTGGGCTAGTTTCATGGCATTGTGAGCCCGAGAGACTGGAGAGATTGATGACTGAGTAAGGCCGAACGTCTGATGTGAGTAATATTATGGGATCGGGTTGCACATCGCATCAGGTTATATTGATTTGTGCCATGATTGGCTTGATATAGCGCTTGGACTGAAAGAGCCCCTCCAGAGTCTACACACACACCTAGTGAGCGCAGTTGATTTATATTAAGGGATGGATCTTCCCTGGACATGGATCATGTTCGAAACATTTATATTTGGGGATGGGGGTCCGGTAGGTCGGTCGCCCTCTATCCAGTGACTAGTCCAGCTATGGATCTAGGTCTACACCGCAAAAATCGGATGACACAAGGTCAACTAGAATAGGTTGATTGATCTAGATACCGACAAGTTCCAATCGAAAGGAGACGTATAGGCAAGCCTTTCTTATGACTATATGGATTGCTTTTCGTGACTTTTCTTTCCATAAGCATAGATTGCAGTCTAACCAGCGAGAGGTCTTAGTTGATCCATGATTTATGTTTCATCTTTCCTTTCTTTTTCACTCGTATCGATTGAAATTTCCCTCCTCCGTCGGAGGCGGTACCGGCTAGTAGGGCGGGTCACTTGAGTGACAAAACCAAGCGGTGGTTGTTTTCCCTTAGCATGATGGCATTGTGGATCTCATTCGTATTCCAGTGTTTTGGATAAAGTTAGAGTAGTGATTTGGGGAATCTATGAGAGAAGGTTCTCGAACCGGGTTACGAACGAATAGAGCGCGGAACCAATGAGTTCAGTCGAGCAAGGTAACGAGTCTAAGGGAAGGATCAAGCTTGAAAGGAATGGATCAAGCTTGAAAGGTAACGAGTCTAAGGGGACAATATCTTTTCATAGAATGTTATTTAAAAATATATATCTATCTATCTATATTGTAAACTATCCGATTGGGTATTACTTAGATGTGATATCAAAGAATATATAGACTAGTAGAGACCCTCTATGTAGTTGTCTATCTAGGGCGATCGATCTACATCTTTCCCCATAGCCCTAAGGCTATGTCTCGATCTTCTATGTGCAAAATATAATGGACTAGTCTTCCCGGGATGGATTGGCCTTATACAGTACTGAGTGACTAACTGGAAGTTGCTATGTATATATACGTGATAGATCTTCCCTGTGCTGGATTGGCCATATACAGTATTGAGTGACTGAGCATGTCGAGTGATTGAGCATGATGAATGGAAAGTGTAAGATAGAGATATTGAGTACTCTGAGAGTGAGTACATGGGTTCATCTTTGAGATACATTGCATTGACATGCACATATGACATACAGGCATAGAGATGCACTTTTCCTCATGTTGTACGGTATCACGTCATTCATGACTTCTCACAGATATTGACATACGGGCATAGTGATATATTTTACACTAGCTATCTGGAAAGAAAAATGGAACATCTTATTTATTATTTAGAGGATTTTTGGAAAAAATTACTTTTTTCAAACTCCCTCATATTTTCGACGATATCGGTAATGGATTTGGGTTTTCACTGATATACTTGAAAAGAGGAACTATTTTTTTGGGAAACCATGAGTAAGCTGATCATTTCATCACTAAATTATTTCATTTATTACTTGCTTTATGTTGTTATGAACTGTTGTTGGCTATTGGTGTTGGACCCAACATTTGTTCCAGCTTGTCACTACTTTCAACCTAAGGTTAAGTTTGTTACTTATTGATTACATGGGGTAGGATGTACTCATACTACACTTCTGCATATTGGGTGCAGATGTTGGCTACTTACGTCGCTGAGATCGACGGGAGCTGGATTTGAAGATGTACATGTGTTCCAGTCGTAGCTGCCTCTTGTTCATGGTAGACTTAGATTCATAACAATTTGTTTGTGTATATTTCGAACAAATAATGTATTTATTTCATACCAGCTTTGTATATTCTACCTTAAGAAGCTCATGATTTGTACTACCAGTCCTTGGGGAATGTATAAGATGTAGATATTTTCTTTTACTTAATTGTCTTGTTAAATATCATTAGAATTGGATAGTTGATAACTGGCTTACCTAGCAGGTTGGGTTAGGTTCCATCATGATCAGTTGGATTCAGGGTCATGACAAGTTAGTATGAGAGCTCTTGCTTCATAGGTTCTACAAGTCATAAGCAAGTGTCTAGTAGAGTCTTGCGGATCGGTATGATGACGTCCATACCTATCTTCAACAGGAAATAGGACATTTTGAATATACTTCCCATATTTATATCCTTATCGTGCGGCATTGATTCACCTTGAAATGTAACTCATTGAATTCCTTCATGCATTCGTATGTGCATGTGAGCGCTTGGTATCAGTTGTGCATCGACGACTTGTGATTCCATGGACAAGGTGCGAGATGCGATTATTGTGTGCTGATGATGGGCCAGTCTGGAGGACTTAAGGCCAGGTATTGACTGTAGCTTCATCATGGGGATTTAGATTGTGTGAGCATGTGTTTTTTGACTTATACGTTCGGTAATGTCCCCATGAGTGGAATGCGTGACTCGATGAGCGGCTGGATAGATACGTGATGGGTATGATGTGACTGCAAGATGTGTTCATATGGTTTGAATGTGATGATAATAGTTTGCTTGAGATGTAGAAAGGACTATTGGGTGTTTGATTTTGTCTTTATTTGATGTATAGTCTCGAGTTTTGAGTGCATTGGAGGGTCTTTCATGTTGTTTAACTCTGGAACGAATTAGGTTCTCGTGCCTTGTTGGTGAGTTCAGACTCATGAAGATTAAGTGATTATGTAGTAGTTGTGGCCGTGAAAGGGTATAAAGAGGTGTCAGCTTGATGCTAAGTAGGTGGGTTACAACCTGTGAGGTAATCTACGGATGTGTGATTTTAATGATGTTGTGTGGAGGGTTTCTTATCTACCAGTGGGTTATATTTGTTCAATTTGAGTTTGGATTGGTTTGTATTACATGATCTTATGAAGGATTTAGTTGAGCCTCGATGTGGTATTATGGTAGTTATGGGGTATGGTTATTGTAAGTTATCAGATGTTTTATTCCATGGCTTTGAGCTAAGTGGGGGAGTCTACTATCGACAAGTTGATTGCATAGTTATGTGTTGCATTGGTTTCGGTTTGAGGTATACTGGTGAATCCATTATGACTTGTAGAGGTTGAGGTCAAGGATGACTCGAGTAAAGGAATTTCTGGGTATCGGTTGTATTACACTTTATGAGTCTATGAGAATCATGGAATGATTTGAATTGTTATTCATGAAATATGTAGTGCACATGGAGTAGGAATTTACTCGGTTGCTTAGAGGTGTGGATTACTTCTTTGGGCGCTATTGTGCCAATGGGGCATAGGTCCTTCAACCGCTTGATCGATGTAATTGAGATTCGGGCAGAGTGGATGACTCTCGAGAAGGTTCTAATGGATTCAAGATTTATATATGGCAACTGAGAATTTTGCGGATTGATATATGGCTCGAGTCCGAGATTTACATTAGATGGTGTCGAGACTCACAGTATTTCTATATCATTATGGATTTTACACTTCGGTATCGAGAAGGTGAAGGAAACAATTTTAGGTTCACAAAAAGGTCTCCTCAGAGTGGGTCTCTTGGTTGTGGTACTTTTTGGGTGTTTAAGAGAGAATTCAGTGGCTTATTCAACATAGTAATGGATATATCGGTTCTTTGGGTACTTATGATGTGGTGAGCTTCTACATGTATTTTGGGGCAATAATCTTTGGTTTTGCGACATGCGTGGTTTGGAGGAGTTAGAGAGATTCAGTTCTGATGACTTGGTTATGTGAAAATGTATTTCAGAGTGTTCTCAATGGTTTTTACATTGGTTCTAGGTGTATATTTCCTACTGGTGTGAGGAACATGTTGCGTATTGTGATTTTATCTTGGATGAGATCAAATGGAAGGTTCCTAGCTGATTAAGAATGTAGTTTTCTGGTGACTCAGAGTTGATTATGAGATTCTCGTTCTTTTCTTGTGATGACATGATAGATGCGACATGTTGTGTGGGATTGAGATTTGTATGTGCAACGTCACAATTAAGTTTTGAAGGGAATGTCATGACTTCTTAAACAATATGGACGATTTCATATGTCTAGGTGAATGTTATTACTACTTGGTATTGCCTGAGAAGGGTGTGCATTTCAGAAGGCGCATTGTGTTTTCACTTACGGATGCTTCATTGGTATTGTGGTGCTCGTCTGGGTGAGCGACTGCTAATATACAGATTTTTCTATGTGGCATGGGAGAATTATAGAAGTATTCCTTGTGGAATGATCGTGTATTAGAGATGTGTTGGACATTCGGGCGGCAGAGTTGATATAAAATAATGTGATTCGTGTGTTTATGGATTTGGAGACTGGGAGTTCTTATAAACAGATTATTTCATGGTCATGGACCGTGAAGTTGTGGCCAGATCTAACCAAATGATAGTAAGTGTTATGATTCAGCCATTGTGGACCTTCATATGGGTATTTATCTATTTGTGGATGACCAGAGTTGATTTGGGGCCCGCTGGTAGGCTAATGAAGATGTGTATTCTACACAGGGTCAGATTGGTTGACTCCATACTGATATTGTTGAGGGATGTTCCATTCGGTTGGTTTTTAGCTTATTCGTGTTCTGATATGTTCTGTGAGTTACTCTTCTATGTTATGAGGGTTTGTGATTTGTTGGTTATATGCACACATGGTGTTGTTGGGCTTTATAGCAGAATTTGAGCGAGATGGACATTTCAATGATGCATGATTTATTGCGCATTGGGTATGTTCTTTCGGGTTTGTGTGGCATTGTAGTGTTTGCTTCTCCGTGATTATGGTCATGCTCCTGGGTATTTGATGTCAAATTGTCCGTGGCTGTTGATTTTTGGCATGGTGGCTCGACTTATTTCATATGGACCAGTGTTTGGGTGGGGTCATGCATTACAACGGAATTATGTTGAGATATGATTCCTTTTGTCAGATTCGTGTGTCTTGGTTCTACTATGTTTGATGGGTTCGTAGCACTGCGATTGTTGTTGTACTTGTTGAACTTGCGGTATGGTTTCTTGTGTGAGTCATTTTCCATGATGGATTACATTTTGATTATTGTTTACTGGTGCACAAATTGCATGGGTTGTGGCTTTAGGTCGTATTTGTATGGCAAGTCACTAGAGTGGTTATGTTTGAAGAGATTAGGTCATTGGACCTATAATGGATACTATAGGATTTGATTACATAAGAATAATATCGGAAGTCAGCTTAGAAATTGGCTATAGATTTATTCGAAGGAGGGAGAGTTCCATGACTTGTTGGTTTGATAAGTGGTTACGAGTTTCTGCATATTTCTTTCATCATCGGCAGTGTACGAAGGTTTTAGAACGAGGTTTTGTTTGATATGAGGTTTATTACCAGTACCGAGTTATTTTAGGCAGCTACTATGATTAAAAGTTTTTTCTATGAGTATGTGAGTCATGTGGTATATCATGTGATTGTGTCCTAGGTTACAGTTATGGCTCAATGTAGCTTGTTTAGACTTATACAGTGTACAGATGCGAGATTTGGGTCTTATGGGAAATTACAGATGTTGGAAAATTAGATTAATGATCTTCAGTATGTTGTGTTGTTAGGCCTATATGGGATAGGGTGACGTGGGATCACCCCCGGGTATGGGAATGGAAGAACAAGAACATCTTTTTGACCACCAAAGACGTCGGTTCTTGATTAACATCCTTTTGCCACTATCTTTCTTTCTGAAAAATGCAGCCCCTACCATTAGTCGTCTATGCAGATCTGGGATTCGGTATTGAATCAATCCAACATTTTGTTCGGTCAATTCAGTAGTCGTAAAGATGCCATTTTCATGATCCAAGGACTTCCCTGAAGTCTCGTTCTCAATCACAGAGAAAATTACTTTTTCTTTCGGGGTCATAGATCAAAGAATTCCCTCTTTCAAGCTTCCTTACATGCAGAAGAGTTAGCAAAGGTACAGAAAACCCGATCTAGATAGTGAGCAAGCATGTCCGCTTTCAATTCAATATCTTTCTTAACTCCTAGATCCATGAAGGACATGGGCCGCCACATGAGAATATGTCTTCATATAATCAATGTCAGGCCTATGCAAAAATTCTTGTGCCACAATTCGTACTTTATACCTAATGACTTCATTTTATCATTTTGTTTTCGCACAAAAACCCATTTATATCCCACTGGCTTTATTCCTTTCGGGTATTCGAACTATACGTTCAAATACTTCACATTTTTTAAGTGAAGTTAATTCTGCCTGGATAGCATCTTTCCATTTTGGCCAATCATTTTTCTTTCTACATTCATTGACAGATCTTGGTTCAAGATTCTCATCTTGTTGCATTATTTCAACATCAACATTATAAGCAAAAATATTGTTGACAATAATTTTACTTTGGTTCCACCTTTTTCTCGTAGAGACATAATTTATTGAGATCTCTTCATTCTTATTATTTTCATGTACCTAGGCCTCCTCTGAGGTCTTTTCATTTGTTATGTCACATGGAACTTTTTGAACAATTTCCTCCATATTATGATCCCCTAGATCATTTGTGTCACGCCCCGAACATGGGGGGCGAGACCGGCACCCGGTGCCTCACTTATCCTTGCGTATCAACTTGCATCTAAGGGACTTTGAAAATATAATGTCATAGTTTTGCCATGGGCTACATTTCAAGAAAATTTGCAAGTGCTGACTAAACATCAATATAATCTGGGGCGATAAGGCCGTCAAAACTACTACAACTGGCAACCAAACAAAATATACATATAAGGCTTACAAGTCCAACATACTACACTAACTATTACGATATGTCTACAAGCCTCTACTGATGGATGTACTATGATCGGAACAGAGCCCCGACCTACTCATAACATATATACACAAGATGTACACAAAACTCCTGACCTGGCAACTCTGAAGGATGTGGAGCTTACCGATCTAGCTGAACTCGGGCAACACCTACTGAGGAGGTATACCCGTCTGTCTGTCTGAATCTGCACGCATGAAATGCAGTGTCCCCGAAAAAAGGGATGTCAGTATGAAATAATGTAACGAGTATGTAAGGCAACAGATTAATTGAAAGATGAAATTGAACTGGTCATATAATAACTGAAAGTAACTAGCAGTCAAAGATAATCTAAAGATATGCTTACCTGCTAATACTGACTCAACTCTCTCAGTATAGTAAGTAAAATAGTTGTCCATCCTTATAGGGCTCGGTATATATAAATGCTCTGTCGTAGTAGGCACACTCATAGGCGCTCAACCATACTAGGTTCTGTATCTCGGCCATGTTGGGCTCGCTCATAGGCGCTTGGCCACAGTAGGCTTGGTAAATAACTTACCATCTGATCAGAGGTTGCTCAATAGGGTCCTACCCACCAATTATAGCTCGATGGTGGTGAAAATACTGTAATACTGTGTGTGTATGTATGTATATATATATATATATATATATATATATTGTGTAACGACCCGATCAGTTGTTTCGCGTATCAGGACCCCGTTCCCCTAAATGAGACTTCCTGTAACGTCTTATTGTGATTTATGACTTGCAGGGACGGGAGGTTCGGGATTCGGAAGCGTTTAGAGTGGTAAAGGAAACACTTGGTTCCTTAAGGTTAGCCTTTAAGGCTAAAGTTTGACTTCGGTTAACATTTTGAGTAATGGACCTCGGAATCGAGTTTTGACAGTTCCGGTAACTTCGTATGATGATTTCGGACTTGGGCGTATGTTCGGAATGGGCTTTGGATGACCAGGGGGCGTTTCGACGCCCAATATCGAAATTAGAGTTTCCTTAAGTTTGAAATTTGGTTTGGAACGTTTTTTTGTGTTATCGAAGTCCGAACGGAATTTCAAGACCGGGAATAGTTCCGTTATGTCATTTATGACTTGCTTGCAAAATTTGGGGTCATTCCGAGTAGTATAGGTCGGTTCGGCGCATTGAAAGCGAATTCTAGAACTTTAAGTTCAAAGTTTGATCAAATTTGGTTTTGGGGTCGAATTCTTAATTTCGTTGTTGTTTTTCGCATTCCGGAAATTTGAGCTTGTCCGTATCATGAATACATACCTGCCTGTTCCTTTGGACGGGGACCCGAGGGGCTCGGGTGAGTTTCGGACCCCTCGGAGTTAAATTCATAAACAAGATTTTCATTGACTGATTTCCTTCAGTGTGACCGCAGGTGCAATAGTGCGATCGCATAGAAGGAGTTGGCAGGGTGTGGGAAAATGCCTTGTACGATCGCATGGGCTTGTCTGTGTTTGCACAAGGGTGATTTATGTCCTGACCCAGTTTTGTTCTCTGCGTCCGCACTCCCTCCCCCGCAGTCGCACAAGCCTGGCCCAATTACTCTCCGCGATCGCAAGCCTGCTTGTGCGATCGCACAGTAGACTTTTCAAGGGTCCTGGCCATTTGTTTTGTGCGATTGCACTGCCCCAGCTGCGATCACATACATGGGGCAGTTGGGCAGTGTTAGATAGAAATGGGACTTACTCCCATATTAGCCATTTTTCTTTACTTGTGCCGATTTTGGGATCTTTCAAAGAAGAGATTTCACCTAGAAACTGAGAAGTAAGTGATTCACATTATAATTTAAGTTGAGTACTTGAATTTTTATGTATATTAACACACTAATTAGTGAAAAAATCATGGGTTAGAGTGAAAAACCTAGGTTTTATGGAAAATGGGAGAATTTCCAAGAAATTTGCCAAGGAATCACACAAAAACTATATATTAATGATCCTTAGGCTATGGGTGATTGGTTCCTCCAAAAATTTCCGGAATCCGAGCATGTGGGCCCGGGGGTGTATTTTAGGATTTTTCAAGTAATGTGAAAAAACTAAGTAAATAGAAGAATTCCATACTTCTGACATTAAATTGATATATTTTTATAACATTTGGCTAGTTTCGAATCCTTGGGTGGCAAGTTTGGAGTTTCGGGCGCCTTCTTGACCCGGAGAGTAGGTTCAACACAATTTGAGTCTCCTTTCTAACCTTGTTAGAGGGAATTTTCCTCATAAGTGATTATAAATGGTTGTTTTTCCTTATTTGCGAGGGCTACGCATGCACGAAGTGACGAGAGCCCGTGCGTAGATACTATTATGCCTTGTTGGGTAGTTTAGGACTCACAAACATGTTTTACGTGTTATATTTGTGATCTTGCATACGGTCTAAGTAGTATAATATCCTTGAATCTCTCACGTGAAGGCCTAAGAAGTTATGCTTTAAAGTTGACATTAATAAATTCTCACCCTATTAGTATGTTCCCTGCTAAATTATAAGGAATCTCTTGCTAATCATGTATTTATACGGGAACCCAAGTCACATGGATGATTCGTGAGTGGGGTAGTCCTGGTATTATATTAACTCGAGTCGCATGAATGATTCGCGAGCGGGGTAGTCTTAGTATTATATTAACCGTGTCGCATGTTCGATTAGCGAGCAGGGACGATAGATGCATATATGGTTTGGGCCGTTCAACCCTCGGTAGTGCACATTTACTTTTCATGTCGTACCGACCGTACGTTCTTAGCCTGTTATATGTTTTGGTAATTTGTGAGAAGCCCTGTAATTGTAACTGTTGATTTCATGAAAGAAAGAAGGTTAAATAGCTTGTATGCCATGGAAAAGGATGGCGTGAGGGTACTAGAGATCGTTATTTGATGCTCATTTCCTTATTACTGTTCATTACTACTATTACTAATTTGCCTGTATTCATTTCACATTGTCTGACCCTAGTAAGTATCACATCGACCTCTCGTCACTACTTCTTTGAAGTTAGGTAGGATACTCACTGGGTACATATCTGTTTATGTACTCATGCTACACTTCTATACTTAATTGTACAGGTTCTGTGGCTGGTGCATCTGGTTATCCGACCGGAGCTTGACCTTGGGAGTATATTCTGGACCTGACTCCACGGTGAGCTGCTTCTCTTCGTGACTCTCAGCAGCACTATGGAGTTATCTTTTGTTTATTTCTGTCTATTTCCTTCAGACAGTAGAACAATTTATTTTATCTTTTGTATATTCTACTAGTTCGCCTGTACACTTGTGACACTAGTTCCTTGTAACTACATTTACTTAAGTTGGCTAATTTATCCGCTTCTACTTAAATGTTCTAAGCTTAAAATTTGGTAATTATGGGGATGATTTATCAAATACGGAAATTTCACTAGTAAACAAACTGTTGGCTTGCCTGACCCAGTGTTGGACGCCATCACGACCTGAGTTAGGATTTTGGGTCGTGACAACATGGTATCAGAGCACTAGGTTCACGTAGGTCTCACAGGTCACGGGCAAACCTAATAGAGTCTTGCGGATCGATACAGAGACGTCTGTATATATTTTCGGGAGGCTATAGGGTGTTTGGAAACCTCTATTTATTCATGATCCATCGTGCAATTGATGGTTTAGTAAATCTCATTCTTCTATTCTCTCGCAGATGGTGAGTACGCGTACATCTGGCAGAGGCCGGGGGAGGGCACTGACCCGAGGTAGGGAACAGAGGCGTCCCAGAGCTATTCCAATTGCACCACCAGGGGATCCTACTATAGAGGAGCAGGGGGAAGTGCCCCCAGCGGGTCCTGCTCCAGTGGACTTCATGACGGCTCCAGGATTCCAGGAGGTCATGGGTCGTATGCTGAGATTTATGGATACTATGTCCCATGCTAGTTTATTTCCAGCGGATCCTACCACATCTCAGGCAGGGGGAGGGGGGGAGCCTAGACCCCTACTGCGCAAGCTGTAGGCCAGACAACAACATTTCATCATATCCCGGGTACACTACCCATGGGTGGGGTCCAGCCTGTAGCAGCAGCACCTGAGCCCAGACCAGCTGCGGGCGGCGATCCGCAGAAGTTATTAGACAAATGGACTCGATTGCACCTTCCGGTCTTCGGGGGTGAGCGATACGAGGATGCCCAGGATTTCATTGACAGGTGCAGGGATAGACTGCACAACATGAGGATACTAGAGTCCCATGGAGTGGACTTAACTACTTTCCAGTTAGAGGGCAGAGCTCGTAGATGGTGGCTGATCACGCTCAACTATGTCTTATAGAAAGACTAAACGGGTGCTGCAAATATAATCTGGGG
>ML351847.1:1299-17175 GCA_005239505.1 Nicotiana paniculata | reverse complement strand
TTAATCCTATATTACTTGTCGACCACGTACACTTGCGTGTGCATTGGGATTTCGACCAACAGGAGGCAAGGCAAGCTCATAAGAAACCTCCCCAACGCGCCGCAATATCTCAAATGGACCAATGAACCTCGGGATCAGCTTGCGGTTCTTCTCAAATCTCATGATGCCCTTCATAGGTGATACGCGAAGAAAGACCCGCTCTCCAACCATAAATGCCAAATCTCGAACCTTCCGGTCCACATAACTTTTTTGTCTTGACTAGGCTGTGCGAAGTCTCTCCTGAATCACCTTCACCTTATCCAAGGCATCCTGGACCAAATCCGTACCCAACAATTGGGCCTCGCCCGGCTCAAACCAACCCACTCGGGACCGGCACTACCTACCGTATGAAGCCTCATACGCTGCCATCTGAATGCTGGACTGGTAACTGTTGTTGTAGGCAAACTCTGCCAATGGAAAGAACTGGTTCCATGACCCTCCGAACTCCATCACACAGGCGCGGAACCTATCCTCAAGAATCTGAATCGTGTGCTCGGTCTGCCCGTCTTTCTGGGGGTGAAAGGTTGTGCTCAACTCCACCCTAGTACCCAACTCCTGTTGTACGGCTCTCTAGATCCGTGATGTGACTGAATACCTCTATCTGAAATGATAGATACTGGAGTACCGTGAAGGCGGATCGATCTCTCTGATATAAATCTCAGCCAATCTCTATGAAGAATAAGTGGTCAGCACCGGAATGAAATGAGCTAACTTAGTCAATCGATCCACGATTACCCAAATAGCATCGAACTTTCTCAAAGTCCGTGGAAGTCCAACTACAAAGTCCATGGTGATCCGCTCCTACTTCCACTCGGGGATCTCTAACCTCTGAAGTAAACCACCAGGCCTCTAGTGCTCATATTTGACTTGCTAACAGTTGAGACAAGGTAAACATAAGGTGGAATCTCCCGGTATACCGTCTCGTAGTTCCAGATGATTATGCAGTACAGAGGGGATCTCTCGGAATACGTCCGTAGTCCCAAAATAAATATGCAGTGCTGGGGAATCTCTCGAAATACGTCCGTAGTCCCAATTTAAATATGCAGTACAAGGGGATCTCCTGGAATACGTCTGTAGTCCCAAAATAAATATGCAGTACAGGGGGATCTCCTGGAATACGTTTGTAGTCCCAATTTAAATATGCAGTATAGGGAGATCTCCCGAAATACGTCTGTAGTCCCAATTTAAATATGCAGTACATGGGGATCTCCTCGAATACATCTGTAGTCCCAATTTAAATATGCAACGCAGGATGAAATGACAAGTATAACATCGAACTAAACAGTTTATACTAATCATAGATAAGGAGAATAAGGACTTAACTAAGCATGGCGCACAGAAGATCAAATAGGCAATTAAACACGTAAGCATGCTTTTCTAATCTAAACTAAACAATTTAACATATTAGTGCAATTTCATAGAAGAAGAACAATTTATGTTTTAGGAAGGGAAAAAGGGATTTTTGCAAAAACGGCCCGTGTATGTACTCGTCACCTCACGTGCACGGCGCCCACACAACAAATAGTATCAAATATCCTAAGGAGGAATTCCCCAACACAAGGTTAGTCACTTACCTCAGCTGAACTCAACTTGATAACACGCTCTTGTCACGGGTATCCAACTACAAATTGCCCGAATCTATTCAAATAAATTGCATAATGTAAATATAACTACAAGAAACTAGTTCAACTAATCAATTCGAGGCTAAAACGCGAAATTAGAAAAATCGCCCAAAAAGTCCCCCGGGCCCATGCCTCGGAATCGGATAAAAATTACAAATTATGAACACCTGTTCACCAATGAGAACACTCAAACGAAAATCATCAAAATCCGACGTCAAAATCTCCCTCAAATTTCGGTTTTTCAATTGGGGAACTTTTTCCCCCATTTCCAAGATTTTACCCTCAAATTCCTTAATTAGAAGAGAAATACAACAATAGATTATTGTATTATGATCAAAATAGAGTTAGAATTCGTTACCCATTGATTCTCCTTCAAAAACCCTCCCACCGAGCTCCAAGTAGATTTTTGTGTTATGAAATTTCAAACCTTTTAACTTCCTATTTTTGCCCAGCATTTTCCGCATCTGCGGTTCATGGGGGCCCACATGCGGTCCCGCACCTGCTTAAAAGGCATCACAGGTATGAAAACAACTTATCCGGGTTGGGGCCGCATTTGCGGTTCCGTAGCCACATCTGCGGTCCCTGATGCCTTGGCCCATGTTCGCTTCTGTGATTACCAAGCCACTTCTGCAGTGCCGCACCTACGGTCCAACATCCGCAGGTGCGAAAACAACAGGTTCAGCACACCAGAAAATTGCCTAAGTCCAAATTTCTTCTGTTAAGCATTCGAAATACACCCGAGGCCTCCGGGACCTCGACCAAACGTACCAACCATTCCTATAACATCATTCGAACTTAGTCGAGCCTTCAAACCACATTGAATAACACCAAAAACATGAATTAAACGCGAATTCAAGCCTAAGAACTTAGCATTTTTCCAAAATCTACAAACGTGTCGAAACACGTCAAACCTAGTCCAAATGACCTTAAATTTGACACAAATGACACTACGAACCTACAGCCACTTCCGGAATTCCATTCCGAGCTCGATATCAAAATTGCCCCTATCGGCCGAAATCGCCAAAATCTAACTTTCGTCAATTCAAGCCTAAATCTACTACAAACCTCCAAAACACATTCCGGGTGCGCTTCTAACCCCAAAATCACTTAACAAAGCTAACGGAGTCGACAAAATTCCATTCCGGGTCCGTTCTCACACAGTTCCGACTATGGTCCAAATTATACGGCTTAAACTCACAACTAGGGACTAAGTGTCCCAAAACTCTCTGAATTCCAAAACCAATCACTCCGGCAAGTCCCAATAGCAGGAACCAGTGTGGGGAAAGCAGTTATTAGGGGATCGGGGCTCTAACTCTCAAAACAACCGACCAGATCGTTACAGCCCCAAAAATAAAATCTCCTGCATGTCTTCCCACATTTTTAACTGGATGATGTAGTATCCATCCTCATGCATATACAGATCTGGTTCTGGGATAACGTTTCAATTTATCTCTATGTATCTCTTCATGACATTATATCCGGGCAAATCCCCAATTACATAGGCTATTAAAGCCCCTCTCCAATTCTCAGTTTCTCTGTCAACATATTCCCTATCCAATTGTCGATTATTTGACCATTGACAACTTGTGGTGGGATATATGTTGGTGCCATACCATTTTCTTCCGCTCTATTCTTAGCAAATAGATTTACCCATGCTGGATTATCCTCCGTCTTTGGTTGCTCCTTCCTCGCCTCTACTGGAATTAGTGTTTCATTGGTTTGTGCTTTTGGAGCGACACTAATTTCCTTTGTTGCTTCCGGTTCTAGATTTGTTGTCTCTCCTTTATTTCTTTAGATCCCCGTTGTGCATATATATATATATATATATGTTTATCATTTTATACTTTTGATGAATCCAAAATTATAATTTAGTAAAAAATATTACTTGATTTAAATTCTTATAAACTACAAAATTTGAAAACTAATCAAATAAGTAATTATAGTAGAAATGAATGGACGAAGAGAGGGTGTCACGACCCAAAATCCTAACTTAGGTCGTGATGGCGCCCAACAGCAGGGTCAGGCAAGCCAACACTCAGTTTACTAAGGGTTCTTTCTTATATGATTAAACATTTCAACATATACTCAGTTTTTAAAGCTTAAAACATAAATCGACAAGGATAATTATCTAGTTTTAACCAAAAGCGGTCATGAGGAGGCGTGAGCTAATATATATATAGACTCGTAATCCATAATAACTACCACGTGTGTGCCAGGAACTAGTGTCACAAGTCCTACGGGCATACTAACAGAATATACAAATGATATAATATACAGCCCCACTGTCTGAAAGAAATAGACGGGAAATAAGCAAAAGAAACTCCATGGTGCTGCCGGAGATCGCCAGGAGAAAACAGCTCACCGTGAAGTCAGGTCCGTCTATAATCAGAATCAAGCTCCTGCCTGACAACCAGATGCACCAACCTCAGAACCTGTACAATTAAGTACAGAAGCGTAGCATGAGTGCATAAACATATATGTACCCAGTGAGTATCCCGCCTAACCTCTAAGAAGTAGTGACGAGAGGTCGACTTGACACTCACTAAGGTCCAACAATATAATTTAACAGAATATGATGAAAACGGTAGGCATGTAAATGTAGTGGAGCAGTAAATATATAAGGCATTGAAATGCAAGTAAACACTAGAAGTAAATAAAAAATTACTACTTCATCTTCCCCCAAATATCTGTCAAATCAATATCCATGAATTTAGTAACAATAGATCATGCGCATACGGGATAAGGACAACCGGCCTGAGCCATAAGAAAATCATATATGTGCACTGCCGATGGTCGAACGGCCGAAACCATAAGTGCACTTTGCCATAAAGTACTCACATCTATGCACTGTCGAGGATCGAACGACCCGAACCATAAGTGCATCTTTTCCATAAAGTAAGCATACCTATGCACTGCCGAGGATCGAATGGCCCATACCACAAGTGCATCTTTCAATCCGCCGTGGCGTACGACCCACTCCCATGAGAGTGGGGGAAATCACACTCCGCTCGTGGAATGTAAATTGCGAAGCGGTCACATGCACACACAGTATTCCTTTTTAAAAATTACTTTTTAGTGAACAATTCCTTAAAATTTCTCAAATTCCATGATCTCAGTGAAATAAGCCACATGTAACATTTAATTCATTAAGCATATAGTTCATTTCAAGGAAAACACAAGGCATGATGTGGGCCCAACTACCCGGACATAATAATAGCCGCTATGTATGGACTCTCGTCACTTTGTACGTACGTAGCCCCCACAAATATCACACATAGCATTTAAAACACCTACGGGGAAGTTTTCCCTCTTACGAGGTTAGAAAGGAGACTCACCTCGCGTCGCACCTACTCCTCGGGTCAAGAATGCGCCCGAAACTCCGAACTCGTCATCCAAAGTAATCGAAGCTAACCAAACGTTACGTAAATATATCAAATTACATTCAAAGCATGGAATTCTCCTATTACTTAGTCAAATTCATCATTCTTGAAGAAATCCCAAAATCCAACCCCAGGCCCGCATGCTCGGATTTCAAAAATTCTTGAAGGAAACACTCACCCATAACCTAAGGATCATTAATATATGATTTTTACATGATTTCATAGCCAATTCACGGGTAATTCTCTAAATTCTCGAAGCCCTAGGTTACTACCCAATTCCTTAATTTTTCACTAATTAGGTAGTTAAATTCAACAAGGAATTCATGTGTTAACTAACTTTAGGGTAGAATTTACTTACCTCTCAGTGGCTGGATCGTGGGGCTCTTTTCCTAGCTCTCAAAATCGTCTATGGTGGAAGAAAATGGAGTGAAAATGGGATAATCCCGTACTTAAAGACCTTACTACCTACAGGGGTTTCCACACCTGCAGTCTCGCACCTGCGGGCTGGAGTCTGCACCTGCGGCTCCGCACCTGTGGCAAGGAGCCCGCACCTGTGAGAACTGGGCAGCCCACCTGGGGGTCGCACCTGCGAAGCCTGGACCACAGGAGCGGTCTCTCACATGCGACTGGGCAACCGCACCTGGGGTCACACCAGATCAGGTGCACCAGCAACTATTTCAGCTAGTTTTTGGCCTCGTTTGGTGCCCGAGAGGCACCTGGGCCCACCCGAGCCCCCGTCCAAATATACCAACAAGTCCTAAATCGTAATACGGACTCGCTCGAGCCTTCGGAATACCCATAACAATGCTAAAATTCAAAATCACACCTTAAGACCCCTAGAACCAAACTTAGGAACTTTAAGTTTTCTTGAATTCGCTAATAATTCGCCGAACCGACCTATACTACTCAGAATGACACCAAATTTTGCAGGCAAGTCATAAATGACATAACGGAACTATTCCTGATGTCAGAATTCCGTTCGGACCTCGATAACACAAAAACACGTCCCAAACCACAATATGAACTTAAGGAACTCTTATTTCAATATTGGGTGCCGAAACGCTCCCGGGTCATCCAAAACCCATTCCGAACATATGCCCAAGTCTAAAATCCTCACACGAAGCTACTGGAACCGTTGAAACTCGATTCTGAGGTTGTTTACTAAAAATGTTGACCGAAGTCAAACTTGGCCTTAAAGGCCAACCTGAAGGAACCAAGTGTTCCAATATCGCACTAAACACTTCCAAAACCCGGACCACCCGCCCCGCAAGTCATAAATCACAATAAGCCACTATGGGAAGTTTCATTTAAGGGAACGGGGTCCAATAACACAAAAAGACCGACCGGGTCGCTACATTCTCCACCTTTTAAACAAACATTCATCCTCGAACGGGTCTAGAATCATACCTGAAGTGCTGAATAAGTGCGGATATCTGCTCCGCATGTCCTCCTCGGACTCCCAGGTCGCTTCCTCGACTGGTTGGCCCTCCACTGGACCTTCACTGCAGAAACTCCCTTGGACCTCAACTGGCGATCCTGTCTATCAATAATAGCAATTGGCTCCTCCTCGTAGCCCAACCTCTCATCCAACTGAATAGTGCTGAAATCAACCACGTGAGAGAAGTCGGCGTGGTACCGTTGGAGCATGGATACATGAAATACCGGATGAACTCCTGATAAACTGGGAGGTAAGGATAGCTCATAAGCAACCTCCCCAACTCTCCTCAACTCGCCTCGAAGGTACCTATAAACCTCGGGCTCAGCTTGCCCTTCTTCCCAAACCTCATAATACCCTTCATCGGCGAGACCTTCAATAGAACCTTGTCTCTCTCTATAAATGATACATCACGCGCCCTCTGATCCGCGTAACTCTTCTGTCTGGACTGTGCTGTGCGGAGCCTCTCTTGAATCAACTTCACCCTCTCCAAAGCATCCCTCACCAGGTCGGTGCCATATAACTTAGCCTCGCTAGGCTCAAACCACCCGACAGGGGAATGAGGGAATGACATCGCCGACCATAAAAATCCTCAAATGGAGCCATCTCGATGCTGGAATGATAACTATTATTGTAAGAAAACTTCGCCAAAGGCAAGAATTGGTCCCACTGACCTCCGAAGTCAATCACGCATGCCGTGAGAATGTCCTCCAATATCTGAACTGTACGCTCCGACTGCCCATCAGTCTGAGGGTGAAATGCTGTGCTGAGGTCTATCTGGGTGCCTAACCCACTATGCAATGCTCTCCGGAAGTGCGAGGTGAACTGAGGACCTCGATCTGATATAATGGACACCAGCACACCGTGCCCCCGGACTATCACCCAAATGTAGATCTGGGCTAACCTCTCAGAAGTATATGTAGTAGCTACAGGAATGAAATGTGCCGATTTGGTCAATCTATACACAATGACCTAAACCGCGTCAACCTTCCGCAAAGTACGAGGAAACCCAACCACGAAGTCTATAGTGACGCGCTCCCATTTCCACTCAGGAATGGGCATCTGCTGAAGTAGGCCTCCTGGCCTCTGGTGCTCATACTTCACCTGCTGGAAATTAAGACACCTAGTCACATACTCCATAATGTCCCTCTTCATCCGTCTCCACTAGTAATGCTGCTTCAAATCACGATACATTTTCGTAGCACCAGGATGAACGAAATACCGAGAACTGTGTTCCTCCTCTAGAATCCTCTCCCTCAGGCCAACAACATTAGGAATACATAAACGGCCTTGAAGTCTCAGAACACCATCCTCGCCAATTGTAATCTCCTTGGCACCCCCTGTACCACTTTTTCCTGAAGCTCTGCTAAGTATGGATCAACGAACTGCCAGGCCTTAATCTCCCCCAATAATGAAGACTGAGCAACCACATGTGCTAAAACTCGACGAGGCTCTGAAAGGTCTAATCTCACCAGGAGATTAGCCAAGGACCGAATATCCAAGGCTAGAGGTCTCTCCTCTGCTGCAATATAAGCCACACTACCCATACTCCCTACCTTTCTGCTCAAGGCATCTGCTACCACATTTGCCTTGCCTGGATGATAAGGAATGGTGATATCATAATCCTTCAACAACTCAAGCCATCTGCGTTGCCTCAGATTAAGATCTCTCTGCTTGAACAAGTGCTGCAAGCTGCGGTGGTCTGTATAAACCTCACAGGACACCCCATAGAAGTAGTGCCTCCAAATCTTAAGAGCATGAACAATCGACGCCAACTCCAAATCGTGCACTGGATAATTTTTCTCATGAACCTTCAGCTGGCGTGAATCATAAGCAATAACTCTCCCTTCCTGCATCAACACACACCTTAAGCCAACGCGTGAAGCGTCACAATATACTGTGTACATCCCAGAACCGGAAGGCAATACCAGGACTGGCGCTGAAGTCAATGCTGCCTTGAGCTCCTGAAATCTCGAATCACACTCGTCGGACCATTAAAATGGGGCATTCTTCTGAGTCAATCTAGTCAATGGAGCTGCAATAGAAGAGAACCCCTCCACAAATCGGCGATAATAGCCTGCTAGGCCCAAAAAGCTCCTGATCTCTGTAGCTGAAGTAGGACGCGGCCAACTCTTAACTGCCTCGATCTTCTGAGGATCAACCTTGATACCCTCTCCGAATACCACATGCCCCAAGAATGCTACGGAATCCAACCAGAACTCACACTTGGAGAACTTAGCATATAGCTTCTGTTCCCGCAAAGTCTGGAGCACAACTCTCAAATGCTGCTCGTTCTCCCCCAGGCTACGTGAGTAAAACAAGATGTCATCAATAAAGACAATGACAAAGGAATCAATATACGGCTCGAACACCTTATTCATCAAGTCCATGAATGTTGCTGGGACATTAGTCAAGCCAAAGGACACCACCAGGAACTCATAGTGGGCATATCTTGTACGGAAAGCAGTCTTGAGAACATCAGAGGCCCGAATATTCAATTGATGGTATCCCGATATCAAATCAATCTTAGAAAACACCCTAGCACCCTGCAACTAGTCAAACAAATCATCGATGCGTAGCAAAGGATACTTGTTCTTAATGGTGACCTTGTTCAACTGGCGGTAATCAATACACATCCACATGGACCCATCATTTTTCTTCACGAATAGAACTGGAGCACCCCACGGTGATACACTCGGTCTGATGAACCCCTTAGACAACAACTTCTCAAGTTGCTCCTCCAACTCTTTCGGATCTATACGGTACGGAGGAATAGATATAGGCTGGGTGCCTGGAGCTAAATCAATGCAGAAATAAATATCACGATTTGGAGGCATGCCCGGAATATCTGAAGGAAATACATCAGCAAACTCTCGAACAACTGGCACTGAATCAATCATTGGAGACTCGGCGGTGGTGTCCCGCACATAAGCAAGATAGGCCAGAAAACCCTTCTTGACCATATGTCGAGCCTTCATGAATGAAATAACCTGGCTGGCTTCACTAACTGAAGAACCTCTCCACTCCAGCCTAGGCAACTCGGGCATGGCTAAAGTAACTCTCTTGGCATGGAAATCTAGCACGGCATGATAAGGAGATAGACAATCATTGCCTAGAATAACCTCAAAATCAACCATGTCGAGCAATAAAAGGTCTGCTCTGGTCTCGAACCCACAGAAGGAGATCACACAAGACCAATATATCCGGTCTACCACCACAGAATCGCCCATAGGAGTGGACACATATATAGGAGAATTGAGGAGTATCCAGAAAATGAGCAAATAATGTTGAAACATATGAATAGGTGGATCCTGGATAAAATAATACCAAAGCCTCTCTACCACATACTGAGATAATACCTGTGATCACGGTGTCAGAGGCCGCTGCATCTTATCTGGTCGGAATGACATAGAATCTAGCTGGAGTACCGGAAGCCTGAGCTTCACTAGAGTGAACAGGAGCTGCCTGACCTCCCCCTGACTGGCCTCCACCTCTAGGACGACCCCTTCCGACCTGTCCTCCACCTCTAGGTGGCCGGACTCTTGGTGCCGTACCCATCGGCTGATAACCCTATTGTACGGCCTTGCCCCGAAACCTGGGACAATGCCTCCTCATATGACCTGGATCCCCACACTCGTAACAACCCCAGGTACCATAGTTTGCTTCCCTGAAGAAGAACCCTGAATGGCCGGGGGCGATGTGAGCCCTCTGGCACAGCACTGAAGTAGGGGTCGGAGGATCTCGGATGACTGGGATAACCACTAAGTGAACCCTAAATGGTTGGAGGACGGTAGGTACGCTTTGGCATGGAACTAAAATGAGGCCTCGTTGGAACACCTCGGGGAGGTGGTGGAGGTGCTGAATATGAAGGCCTGCTGGGCTGACTACTGCTAAACTGACCTCTGCCCCTAGCTGGGGCACCTCTGAAATCTTTGGAGAATCTAGCCCTCTTTTCCTGCTGCCCCTGCTCCGTGCTCCTCGACCGATACCCCTCGATTCTGTGAGCAATCTCTACCACGAGCTGATAAGGAGTAACCATCTCCACCTATCGGGACATGGTGGCCCTAATAACTGGATGCAACCCAGCCACAAATCTCCGCACCCTCTCTGCATCAGTAGGTAGTATTATGAGTGCATGGTGAGACAACTCTGAAAATCTGGCCTCATAATCTGTCACTGACATTTGTCCCTGCTCTAGCCGCTCAAACTGATACCGCAGATCTTCCCTCTCAGAGGGTGGGATATATCTATCCAGAAACATCTGTGTGAACTGCTCCCAAGTGACATGAGGAGAATCTACTGGCCTGCTGAGAATATAGGACTGCCACCACCTACGAGCTCTGCCCTCCAACTGGAAGGTAGTGAAATCCACTCCATAGGACTCTAGTATCCTCATGTTGTGCAGTCTATCCCTGCACATGTCCACAAAATCCTGGGCATCCTCACCTCGCTCACCCCCGAAGACTGGAGGGTGCAATCGAGTCCATCTATGTAGTAACTTCTGCGAATCACCGTCCGCAGCTGGTCTGGGCTCAGGTGTTTCTGCAACAGGCGGGACCCCACCCACGGGCAGTGTACCCGGGGTATGATGTGATGCTGTTGTCTGGCCTGCAGCCTGGGCAGTAGGGGTCTGGACTCCTCCTCCCGCCTGAGAAGCAGCAGGATTTGCTGGAAATAAACCAGCCTGGGACATAGTATCCATAAATCTCATTATACGGCCCATGACCTCCTGGAAGCCTGGCGCCGTCATGAAGTCTACTGGAGTAGGATCTGCTGGGGGCACCTCGTTATGCTCATCTATGATAGGGTCCTCTGGTGGTGGAACCAAAATAGCTCTAGGACGCCCCCGTCCCCTACCTCGGGCCAGTGCCCTCCCCCGGCCTCTGCCACGGCCTTAGACAACAATGGTAGCAGCCCCTCCCAGGTCTGGAACATCATATGCACGCGTCCTCACCATCTGTGAGAGAATAGAAGAATGAGATTTAGTAAACCATCGACTCCACAACAGAATAAGAACAAAGAGAGGTTTCCTAAAACCCTATAGCCTCCTACAGATAAGTACGGACATCACGTACCAATCCGCAAGACTCTACTAGGTTTGCTCGTGACTCGTGAGACTTACGTGAATCAAGTGCTCTGATACCATGTTGTCACGACCCAAAATCCTAACTTAGTTCGTGATGGCGCCCAACAGCGGGGTCAGGCAAGCCAACACTCAATTTACTAAGGGTTTTTTCTTATTTGATTAAACATTTCAACATATACTCAGTTTTTAAAGCTTAAAACATAAATCGACAAGGATAATTAGTCGGTTATAATCAAAAGCTGTCATGAGGAGGCATGAGCCAATATATATACAGACCCATAATCCATAATAACTACCATGTGTGTGCCAGGAACTAGTGTCACAAGTCCTACGGGCATACTAACAGAATATACAACCAGATGCACCAGCCTCAGAACCTGTACAATTAAGTACAGAAGCGTAGCATGAGTACATAAATATATATGTACCAAGTGAGTATCCCGTCTAACCTCGAAGAAGTAGTCACGAGAGGTCGACTTGAAACTCACTAAGGTCCAACAATATAATTTAACAGAATATGATGAAAACGGTAGGCATGTAAAGGTAGTGGAGCAGTAAATATATAAGGCACTGAAATCCAAGTAAACACTGGAAGTAAATAAACAATTACTACTTCATATTCCCCCAAATATCTATCAAATCAATATCAATGAATTCAGTAACAATAGATCATGCGATACGGGATAAGGACAACCGACATGAGCCATAAAAAAATCATATTTGTGCACTGCCGAGGGTCGAACGGCCCGAACCATAAGTGCACTTTGCCATAAAGTACTCACATCTATGCACTGCCGAGGATCGAACGGCCCGTACCATAAGTGCATCTTTCAATCCGCCGTGGCGTACGAACCGCTCCCATGAGGGTGGGGGAAATCACACTCCGCTCGCGGAATGTAAATTGCGAAGCGGTCACATGCACACACATCATTCCTTTTTAAAAATTACTTTTCAGTGAAAAATTCCTTAAAGTTTCTCAAACTCCATGTGTCACACCTCCTTTTTCCCGAAAGGGATGATATAGGGAGTTTTTCCAATTTAAGTGACATCATTCAGATTTGGGATTTATTTTAGTTTTCAGAGTCGCCACCCGGATTTTTGACGATGCTCCGGGACACCGTGTTATTTTAAAATCCCAAACCGAGGAAATTTTGACTCTGTTTTAATTTGTCTGCGACCAGAAATCCGAGTAAGGAATTTTGTTAACCCGGGAGAAGGTGCTAGGCATTACCGAATTCCTTGGTTCTAGCACGGTCGCTTAACTATTAATATTTGGCCTAATTACCTGATTATTTACATGTTTTAAACCTATTGTGCTTTTAGCCTTTTTAACCTTTTAGCCGCTTTTGATGTTTATGGATTTATCTTGGACAAGTTACGATGGCGCATACTTGTTGTTTTTAGCACACGTCACATGAAATGCACCCGTGGTTGCTATATGCGTTTTATCATTATTTTGGAGTTGAGGGTCGGGGGCATGAGTTGCCACTCCCGAGTGTAGATAATGGTAATTTTTGGAATGACACTTAATTTTACCCAATTTTCAAACTAAAGGATGTCCCTCTACCTAGAGGATCGCCTAAGATGATGTTCACTAGCCTAAAGGATACATGCTTCGGGCTATGGCCATATTTTAGCCCCAATTAATCACTTTAGGTCACCCTATCCTTGGCTATTTATGGACAGAATTTTTTTTGTTTTTTAACCAACGATGGTAAGTATGGGAATCAGGACGTCCCACATTCGTTCAGATGTGTACACTTAAGAAATTCAGATGTCCAAATATGTTACTTATTAATTCTGTTATGGATGGGCAAGATGAAATCACTCTAGATTTTTTTTTTTTTTTATTTCTAACAAAGATCATACCACAGGCGGTCTTTATTAATTTAGAAACACTAATCCTTATCAATTCTAAACAAACTAATCTCATGCTTCCAAAGAATTAATGTTCGCATGTATGTAATATGTTGATTCTCGCAGATTTACGAGACCCAAGGTAAACTGAAGGTGATCTACTGATTCTATTCATGTTGAAACTCTACTGAATTTGAAATAAACATTTTTTCCAGTAAAAAAAATCCAAACTGGGTGTTTATGCAGTTTTTACATACGTTCTTAATATCATTTGCAGAACAGAAAAATGTAAACTCGGAATTTAGGAACATGAATAAAAATTGAAATTAAGCATGCAGTCCAGTCTTTAAATTACATTACAATGAAAGCACAAGAAATACAGGGAGAGGGTTATAACTTGACTGCCACTATACACTTTCCAGAATGAAAGAAACTAAAAATAAAATCCTAACTAATTTGCTGAATCGAAGCTCTCTTGAAGCCTTACGTTTGAGTCTTCTCTTTGGAATCTGTAAAACACCCCATTTGTTTGAGTGTTATGCAACTACCAGAACCAAACTGACCATGGGAAGGTCAATTTTAATTCTGATAATGCTTGTGCTCAAACCATATTACCTGGCAGAATTGTTTATGCACTTTCTCAGGGTGAATATGATCATAAAAGGATCAATTCACCTCTGGACTTGTCATTTTTGTACTTGGGACCTTTAGTCCTATTAATTCCTTAACTTGATCATTTAGGCATGTTGAGAGGGTGAACCTAACCATTTGGGAGGTTCAGATTCCATACTCTAGAGCCTTCGTTGATGACCTCACCTCTGTACCCTTGAAGGGTGATAAACTACTCTCTAAACATCTAAAATATGGGATGAATTTGACCATTATAAAAGGCCAGATTCACTACCCCTTTAATGCTAGCTAAATGACTCTATTATGACTTCAAGGATATGGAATTAATCACAGAAGCCTCTAACAGATAATTCTGCTATTGTAATCACACATAGAGGGACAACCAGATTTTGATAAGTGATCATAGATTCAGCAGGAAGAAAGGCAACAGGTTTTATGTATTTTTCTTAGATTGAACCTGACTATGGAGGAGAGTCTGATTCAAACCTAGAGATACAAACTTACTTGACATTTCTAACAGTCATACCAATACTTCAAATCGCATTCCTTTGAACATTTTGACTATTCTTGGCCTTTTAGAGACTGAATCAGACCATATAAGGGTTCAAATTCTTTACTCTATAGCCCTTTTGACTACATGTTTCATACCCTTTAGAGGGTGAATTTCAGCCATCTATATTGCTGTTTTGTGCACTATTATGGGGTGAATTTGACCATTGGAAGGTCAGATTCATCTACCCTAGTGCCATTTATATTTCTAACATACTAAACACATATGAAATTACCACCTAGCTATCAGACATTAAGCTTGTTAACAGAAGCACACTACCGAGCATATTCCAAGAGTTGCATGCATACATTTAGTTTCAGTTTCTACATTAAGAAAGGGGAAGGAGAAGATTCACATATTCTTGAAGAAAACACAACATGAACCAATAAGTTTAAAACAAAGTCTGAATTCAATAAGTTTGTATAAAGTTCACGGTTACATACCTTTAAAAGCAAGATAACAAAAGGAACCTGACCAAATAAAGGTCAGGCAGATGGAAATCAGCAAGAAGAAGAAAAACCCAGCAGCCACAAACAACACCCACGAACAGCAAGAAACCCACAATAAAGAAATCCAGAAAAGGATGATTTTGAATACCAAACAATTGAATAAAGACAGCAACAAAACCAGTCCTTTAGGAAAGAAAACCACAGCTACAAGACAGACTAAGTTCAGATTGTTTTCACACTCCTAACTGCAATCCCTTGCTGTTTCTGTTTTTTCAAGTCTTTTAGTAGTCAAAAGAGTTGTATTTTCCAGTCCAAAAAGGTTCAAAGAAGAGTCCAAAAAAAATCCCCTCCTAGTCTAAAAGGGAAGGAGGTCTATTTATAGAATATTTGGGAATGGGATATCCTATGGTATATTCCCATTTCAAGAGCTGAAATAGTATACAAGGCAGCTGTCACCCTTATCCTTTTGGGACAGCTGCCCCTTTTCAGAACATTCCAACCCTAGAAAAAGACCTTTCTACCCTAAAAAATCTGATTTCTTAACCTACAATACCTAATATTCTCCCTTGAAGTCTCTGAAATTACCATTAGGTAACCAGGGTTAGACTTGCTTGGGTTATTGTTTAACTATAGTTAACTAACACTAGTTAGGTCCCTTTGGGTGACAACTAGTTATTCTTAACTAAAGTTGAGTTAATTAATTAAAGGTTAATTGATTAATGCCTAGAGTTGGCTTGCATACTATGTTTAAGTCATTTAATCAACAGTTTAATTAAACTTAATGGAGGTTAGTCAACTCAGTTCTCTTAACTTAGGTTAAATGAATCT
>ML351846.1:0-44029 GCA_005239505.1 Nicotiana paniculata | reverse complement strand
AGGTCCAACAAAATAATTTAACAAGACATGATATCAGTAATAGGCATACGAGGATGATAAAAATAGTAAACATTAAAAATAACTGTGATTCAAATAAATACAAGAACTAAATAAACCATTACTACTTCAATTTCCCCCAAATATCTTATCACTTCAATATCCTTGAAATCATTAACAGTTTAACATGCGCATGCGGGATAAGGACCCCAGCCCGAGCCATCATAAATAATCATATATGTGCACTGCCGAGGGTCGAACGGCCCGAACCATAATTACATCTTTCAATCTCATCGTGGCGTACAGCCCGCTCCCATGAGAGTGGGGGAAATAACATTCCGCTCGCGGAATGTAAATTGCGAAGCGGTCGCATGCACACACAATATTCTTCATAAATTCATTTTCCAGTGAAAAATTCCTTTAAATTCTCAAATTCCAAGATCTCAGGGAACAAAACCGCATATGACATAAATTCATAAAGCATATAGTTCAATTCAAGGAAAAACACAAGGCATGGTGTAGGCCTAACTACCCGGACATAACAATAATAGCCGCTACGTACGAACTCTCGTCATTTTGTACGTACGTAGCCCCCACAAACATTAGCACATAGTCATTAAATCATCTAGGGGACAATTCCCTCTTACAAGGTTATAAAGGAGACTCACCTCGTGTCGAACCTACTCTGCGGGTCAAGAACGTGCCCGAAACTCCAAAATTCGTCACCCAAGGACTCGAAACTAGCCAAATGTTACATAAATATATCAATTTACACTCAAAAGTATGGAATTCTCCTATTTACTTAGTCATTTCATCCTACTTGAATAAATCCCAAAATTCATCCCCGGGACCGATGTTCGGATTTTGGAAATTTTTGAAGGAATCACTTACCCATAACCTATGATCGTTAATATGTGATTTTTGTATGATTTCATGGCTAATTAATGGGTAATTACTTAATTTTTCATAAATCCCTAGGTTACTACCCAAATCCTTGATTTTTACTAATTAGGTAGTTAAGTTAACTAGGAATTCATGCATTAAACTAATATTAGGGTAGAATTCACTTACCTTTCAGTAGCTAGGTCGTGCGACTCTTTTCCAAGCTCTCAAGGTCGTCTATGGTGGAAGAAAATGGAGTGAAATGAATAAATCCTGTGTTTTAAAGAACTCACTGCCTACTGTGGTTTTGCACCTACGGCTCAAGGACCGCACCTGCGGTCTCACACCTGCGGTCTCGCACCTGCGGAAATGGGACAAAGGGCCTGGGCTCGCACCTGCGGAACAGAGTCCGCACCAGCGGGAAAGGGCCCGCACCTGCCAGAAGAGGGCAGCCCATCTGGGGGTCGCACCTGCGAGGCTGGGACCGCAGGGGCGATCCCGCACCTGCGACTGGGCAACCGCACCTGCGGTCACACCAGAACAAGTGCACCAACAATTGCTTCAGCTAGTTTTTGGCCTCGTTTGGTGCCTGAGAGGCACCTAGGCCCACCCAAGCCCCCGTCCAAATATACCAACAAGTCCCAAATCATAATACAGACTCGCTCGAGCCTTCAGAACCCCCAAAACAACGCTAAAACTCAAAATCACACCTCAAAACCCCTAGAATCAAACTTAGGAACTTTAAGTTTCTAGAATTCGCTAACAATGCGCTGAACCGACCTATACTATTCGGAATGACCCCAAATTTTGCGAGCAAGTCATGAATGACATAACGGAACTATTCCCGGTTTCGGAATTCCGTTTGGACCTCGATAGCACAAAAACACATCCCAAACCACAATATGAACTTAAGGAAACTCTTATTTCGCTATTGGGCACCGAAACGCTCCCGTGTCATCCAAAATCCATTCCGAACATACAACCAAGTCTGAAATCATCATACGAAGCTACCGGAATCGTCGAAACTCGATTCCAAGGTCGTTTACTCAAAATGTTGACCGAAGTCAAACTTGGCCTTAAAGACCAACCTTAAGGAACCAAGTGTTCATATATCACCTAAACACTTCCGAATCCCGAACCACCCGTCCCCGCAAGTCATAAATCATAATATGCCGCTATGGGAAGTTTCATTTAGGGGAAAGGGGTCCGATAACGCAAAATGACCGGTCGGGTCGTTACATTCTCCACCTCTTAAATAAACGTTCGTCCTTGAACGGGTCTAGAATCATACCTGAAGTGCTGAATAAGTGCGGATATCTTCTCCGCATGTACTCCTCAGACTCCCAGGTTGCCTCCTCGACTGGTTGGCCTCTCCACTGGACCTTTATGGCAGAAACCCTCTTGGATCTCAACTGGCGATCCTGCATGTCAATAATTGCAACTGGCTCCTCCTCGTAGCCCAACCTCTCATCCAATCGAATAGTGCTGAAATCAACCATGTGTGAGAAGTCGGCATGGTACCTACATAGCATGGATACATGAAAGGCCGGATGAACTCCTGACAAACTGGGAGGTAAAGCTAGCTCATAAGCAACCTCCCCAACTCGCTTCAACACCACGAAGGGACCTATAAACCTTGGGCTTAACTTGCCCTTTTTCCCGAACCTCAAAATACCCTTCATCGGCGAGAATTTCAACAGGACCTTATCTCCCTCCATAAACGATACATCACGCGCTTTCTAATCCGCGTAACTCTTCTGTCCGGATTGGTGCTGTGCGGAGCCTCTCCTGGATCAACTTCACTTTCTCCAAAGCATCCTTCACCAGGTCGGTGCCATATAACTTAGCCTCGCTAGTATCAAACAACCCGATAGGAGAACGACATCGCCGAACATACAAATCCTCAAATGGTGCCATCTCAATGCTGGACTGATAACTATTATTGTAAGAAAACTTGGCCAAAGTCAAGAACTGATCCCACTGACCTCCGAAGTCAATCACACATGCCCTGAGCATGTCCTCCAATATATGAACTGCACGCTCCGACTGACCATCAGTTTGAGGGTGAAATGTTGTGCTGAGATCTATCTTGGTACCCATCTCACTATGCAATGCTCTCCAGAAGTGCGAGGTGAACTGAGGACCTAGATCTGATATAATGGACACCGGCACACCATGCAACCGGAATATCTCCCGAATGTAGACCTGTGCCAACCTCTCAGAAGTATATGTGGTAGCCACTGGAATGAAATGCGCTGATTTGGTCAATCTATCCACAATGACCCAAACCGCGTCAACTTTCCGCAAAGTCCGAGGCAACCCAACCACGAAGTCCATAGTGATGCGTTCCCACTTCCGCTCTGGAATGGGCATCAGTTGAAGTAGGCCTCCTGGCCTCTGGTGCTCATACTTAACCTGCTGGAAATTAAGACACCTAGACACATACTCCAGAATGTCCCTCTTCATCCGCCTCCACCAGTAATGTTGCTTCAAATCACGATACATTTTTGTAGCACCAGGATGAACAGAATACCGAGAATTGTGTGCCTCCTCTAGAATCCTCCCTCTCAGGCCATCGACATTAGGAACACATAAACGACTCTGAAGTCTCAGAACACCATCCTCGCCAATAGTAACCTCCTTGGCACCACCCTGAACCACTGTCTCCCGTAGCTCTGCCAAGCACGCATCATCGAACTACCGAGCCTTAATCTCTCCCAATAACAAAGACTGGGCAACTACATGTGCTAGAACTCGGTGAGGCTCTGAAAGGTCTAAACTTACCAGGCGATTAGCCAAGGACTGAATATCCCAGGCTAGAGGTCTCTCATATGCTGCAATATAGGCCAAGCTACCCATACTCTCTACCTTCCTGCTCAAGGCATCTGCTACCACATTTGCCTTGCCAGGATGATAAAGAATGGTGATATCATAATCCTTCAACAACTCAAGCCATCTGCGCTGCCTCAATTTATGATCCCTCTGCTTGAACAAGTGCTGCAAGCTGCGATGGTCTGTATAAACCTCACATGACACCCCATACAAGTAGTGCCTCCAAATCTTAAGTGCATGAACAATCGCCGCCAACTCTAAATCGTGCATAGGGTAATTCTTCTCATGAACCTTCAGCTGGCGCGAAGAATAGACAATAACTCTCCCTTCCTGCATCAACACACATCCCAAACCGACGCATGAAGCATCGCAATACATTGTATACATCCCCGAACCAGATGGCAATACCAGAACTGGTGCTGAGGTCAATGCTGTCTTGAGCTTCTGAAAGCTCGCCTCACACTCGTTGGACCATCATAACGGGGCATTCTTTTGAGTCAATCTAGTCAATGGAACTGCAATATAAGAGAACCCCTACACAAATCGGCGATAATAGCTTGCTAGGCCCAAAAATCTCCTGATCTTTGTATCTGAAGTAGGACGCGGCCAACCCTGAACTGCCTCAACCTTTTGAGGATCAACCTTGATACCCTCTCCGGATACCACATTCCCCAAGAATGCCACGAAATCTAACCAGAACTCACATTTGGAGAACTTAGCATATAACTTCTGTTCTCGCAAAGTCTGGAGAACAACTCTCAAATGCTGCTCGTGCTCCCCCAGGCTGCGTGAGTAATTAAAAATGTCATCAATGAAGACAATGACAAAGGAATCAATATACGGCCTAAACACCCTGTTCATCAAGTCCATAAATTCTGCTGGGGCATTAGTCAAGCCAAAGGACATCACCAGGAACTCATAATGGCCATACCTCGTACAAAAAGCAGTCTTTAGGATATCTAAGGCCTGAATCTTCAACTGATGATATCCCGATCTCAAATTAATCTTAGAAAACACCCGAGCACCCTGCAACTGGTCAAACAAATCATCGATGCGCAACAAAGGATACTTATTCTTAATGGTGACCTTGTTCAACTGGCGGTAATCAATACACATCCGCATGGACCCATCCTTCTTCTTTATGAATAGAATTGGAGCACCCCACGGTGATCCACTCGGTCTGATGAACCCCTTAGCCAACAACTCCTCAACCTGCTCCTTCAACTCCTTCAACTCTTTCGGAGCCATACGATACAGAGGAATATATATAGGCTGGGTTCCTGGAGCTAAATCAATGCAAAAATCAATATCACGATCCGGAGGCATGCTTGGAAGGTCTGAAGGAAATACATCAGCAAACCCTTGAACCACTGGCACCGAATCAATCGTCGGAGACTCGGAAGTGGCATCCCACACATAAGCAAGATAGGCCAGACAACCCTTCTCGACCATATGTCGAGCCTTCAGGAATGAAACAACCCGGCTGGCTGCACTAATTAAGGAACCTCTCCACTCCAGCCTAGGCGACTTGGGCATGGCTAAAGTAACTGTCTTGGCATGGCAATCTAGCACGGCATGGTAAGGAGATATCCAATCCATGCCTAAAATAACCTCGAAATCAACCATGTCAAGCAATAAAATATCCGCTCGAGTCTCGAACCTGCAGAATGTAACCTATAGGACTAGTAAACCCGATCTACCACCACAAAATCGCCCACAGGAGTGGACACATATATAGGAGAACCCAAGGACTCATGAGGAACATCCAGAAAATGAGAAAATAAGGCTGAAACATATGAATAAGTGGATCCTGGATCAAATAACACTGATGCCTCTCTACCACATACTGAAATAATACCTGTAATCACGACATCTGAGGCCATTGCATCTGATCTGGCCGGAATAACATAGAATCTAGCTGGAGCACCGGACTGCACCTTTCAACAAAATCCTAGGCATCCTCGCCTCGCTCACCCCTGAAGACTGGAGTGTGCAATCGAGTCCATCTATCTAATAATTTCTGTGGATCGTCGTCCGCAACTGGTTTGGGCTCAGGTGCTGCTGCTACAGGCTGAACTCCACCCACGGGTAGTGTACCCGGGGTATGATGTAATGCTGCTGCCTGAACTGCAGCCTGGGCCGTAGGAGTCTGGGGCCCCCTCCCGCCTGAGATGTGGCAGGATTTTCTAGAAATAAACCAGCCTGGGACATAGTGTCCATAAACCGCATCATACGACCCATGACCTCCTGGAAGCCTGGCGCCGTCATAAAGTCCACTGGAGCAGGATCTACTGGGAGCACCTCACCCTGCTCCTCTATAGTAGGATCCTATGGTGGTGGTGCAATTGGGATAGCTCTGGGACACCCTCGTCCCCTACCTCGGGTCGGTGCCCTCTCCCGACCTCTGCCACGGCCTCGGACAATGGGGTAGCGGCCTTTCCCGGGTCTAGAACATTAGATGCACGCGTCCTCACCATCTGTGAGAGAATAGAAGAATGAGATTTAGTAAACCATCGACTGCATGATAGAATAAGAATAAAGAGAGGTTTCCTAACACCCTATAGCCTCCTGAAGATAAGTACATACGTCTCCATACCGATCCGCAAGACTGTACTGGTTTGCCCGTGACTCGTGAGACTTACGTGAACTTAGAGCTCTGATACCATGTTGTCACGACCCAAAATCCTAACTCAGGTCGTGATGGCGCCCGACACCAGGATTAGGCAAGCCAACACTCAGATTACAAAGGATTTGTTTTCCATATTTGATTAAACAACCCAACACGTGCCAAGTTTTTAAAGTTCAAAATATTAATTTAAAAAGATAATTAGCCAATTTAACCAAAAACAGTCATAAAGAGACGTGAGCCAATATATATATACAGACCCGCAAGCCATAATATCTACCACGTGTGTGCCAGGAACTAGTGTCACAAGTCCTACGGGCGTACTAACAGAATATACAAAAGATATAATATAACTGTCCCACTGTCTGGAAGAAATAGACGGGAATAAAAAAAAAACCCCATGGTGCTGCCGAGGATCGTCAAGAGAAGCAACTCACCGTGAAGTCAGGTCAAATCTATACTCAGAATCGGGCTCCGGTCTGATAGCCAGATGCACCGGCCTCAGAACCTGTACAATTAAGTACAGAAGCGTAGCATGAGTACATAAACAAATATGTACCCAGTGAGTATCCCGCCTAACCTCGAAGAAGTAGTGACGAGAGGTCGACGTGACACTACCTAAGGTCCAACAAAATAATTTAACAAGACATGATATCAGTAATAGGCATATGAGGATGATAAAAACAGTAAACATTAAAGATAACTGTGATTCAAATAAATACAGGTAGTAAATAAACAATTACTACTTCAATTTCCCCCAAATATCTTATCACTTCAATATCCTTGAAATCATTAACAGTTTAACATGCGCATACGGGATAAGGACAACCGTCCTGAGCCATCATAAATAATCATATATGTGCACTGCCGAGGGCCGAACGGCCCGAACCATAATTACATCTTTAAATCTCGCCGTGGCGTACGACCCGCTCCCATGAGAGTGGGGGAAATAACACTCCGCTCGCGAAACGTAAATAGCGAAGCGGTCACATGCACACACAATATTCTTCATAAATTCATTTTCCAGTGAAAAATTCCTTTAAATTCTCAAATTCCAAGATCTCAAGGAAACAAAACCGCATATGACATAAATTCATAAAGCATATAATTCAATTCAAGGAAAAACACAAGGCATGGTGTAGGCCTAACTACCCGTACATAACAATAATAGCCGCTACGTACGGACTCTCGTCACTTTGTACGTACGTAGCCCCCCATAAACATTAGCACATAGTCATTAAATCACCTAGGGGGATAATTCCCTCTTACAAGTTCATAAAGGAGACTCACCTCGTGTCGAACCTACTCTCTGGATCAAGAACGTGCCCGAAACTCCAAAATTCGTCACCCAAGGACTCGAAACTAGCCAAATGTTACATAAATATATCAATTTACACTCAAAAGTATGGAATTCTCCTATTTACTTAGTCATTTCATCCTACTTGAAGAAATCCCAAAATTCATCCCCGGGCCCGCATTTTCGGATTTCGGATATTTTTGAGGAATCACTTACCCATAACCTATGGATCGTTAATATGTGATTTTTGTATGATTTCATGGCTAATTAACGGGTAATTCCCTAAATTTTCATAAAGCCCTAGGTTACTACCCAAATCCTTGATATTTACTAATTAGGTAGTTAAGTTAACTAGGAATTCATGCATTAAACTAACATTAGGGTAGAATTCACTTACCTTTCAGTAGCTAGGTCGTGGGGCTCTTTTCCAAGCTCTCAAGGTCGTCTATGGTGGAAGAAAATGGAGTGAAATGAATAAATCCTGTGTTTTAAAGAACTCACTACCTACTGTGGTTTCGCACCTGCGGCTCAAGGACCGCACCTGCGGTCTTGCACCTGCGGTCTTGCACCTGCGGTCTCGCACCTGCGAGTAAATGCTCGCACCTGCGGAAATGGGACAAGGGGCCTGGGCTCGCGCCTGCGGAACGGAGTCCGCACCTGTAGGAAAGGGACCGCACCTGCGAGAGGAGGGCATCCCATTTGGGGGCCGCACCTACGAGGCTGGTACCGCAGGAGCGATCCCGCACCTGCGAGTGGGAAATCGCACCTGCGGTCACACCAGAACAGGTGCACCAGCAATTGCTTCAGCTAGTTTTTGGCCTCGTTTGGTGCCCGAGAGGCACCTGGTCCTACTGGAGCCCCTGTCCAAATATACCAACAAGTTCTAAATCATAATACGGACTCGCTCGAGCCTTCGCAACCCCCAAAAAGACGCTAAAACTCAAAATCACACCTCAAAACCCCTAGAATCAAACTTAGGAACTTTAAGTTTCTAGAATTCGCTAACAATGGGCCGAACCGACCTATACTACTCGGAATGACCCCAAATTTTGCGAGAAAATCATGAATGACATAACAGAACTATTCCCGATCTCAAAATTCCGTTTGGACCTTGATAACACAAAAACACGTCCCAAACCACAATATGAACTTAAGGAAACTCTTATTTCGCTATCAGGCGCCGAAAACCCATTCTGAACATACGCCCAAGTCCGAAATCATCATACAAAGCTACCGGAACCGTCGAAACTCGATTCCGAGGTTGTTTACTCAAAATGTTGACCGAAGTTAAACTTGGCCTTAAAGGTCAACCTTAAGGAACCAAGTGTTCCTATATCACTCTAAACACCTGCGAATCCCGAACCACCCGTTCCCGCAAGTCATAAATCACAATAAGCCACTATGGGAAGTTTCATTTAGGGGAACGGGGTCTGATAATGCAAAATGACCGGTCGGATCGTTACACTTCGGGTATCTCCCATGAAGGGTGTCATGAGATTTGGGAAGAAGGGCAAGTTGAGCCTTAGGTATATCGGACCATTTGAGATTCTTGATAGAGTGGGGGAGGTAGTTGATAGACTTGCATTGCCTCCAAGGTTATATTTAGTTCATCCGGTATTTCATGTATCTATGCTCCGAAAATATCATGGAGACCCGTCCCACGTGTTAGATTTTAGCTCTGTCCAATTGGATAAAGATTTGACTTATGAGGAGGAGCCGGTAGCCATTCTAGACCGATAGGTTCGTTAGTTGAGATCAAAGAGTTACCCTTCAGTTTGAGTGTAGTAGAAAGGTCAGCCTGTTGATACATCTACTTGGGAGTCCGAGTCGGACATGCAGAGTAGATATCCCCACTTGTTTGCCAGTTCGGGTAATTTTCTATGTCCGTTCGAACATGACCATTTGCTTTAGATGTGGAGACTGTGATGACCCAAAGGGTCATCTTATAAATTAAGACTCCATTCCAGGCTCATTAGCCTTAAAAAGACTAATTTTAATTACCTCGATTTGCATGCGCAGTCCGGGAGTGAAACCGGAAAGATTTTATGTGAAAATATGAGAAATAGTAATTTTTGAAATTTAAAATTTGGTTTTAGTTGAATTTGTTCAATATTTTGAGTAATCGGACCCGTATCTGTGTTCCAACGATCCCAGGAGTTCTGCAGTAAAATATGGCACTTGGGCGTATGCCAGGAATTGAATTCCAAGGTCCCTAGCCTTAGAAATCAATTTTTAAGGAAAATTGTTTTCCTGGATTTTAATGAAATAAAATAATGAATTAATGTTTGAAACCGTTGGTATCGGGCCCGTATTTTGGTTCCGGAGCTCAATACAAGTTTGTTATGATGTTTAAGCCTTATCTGTGAAATTTGGATAGGCTACGAGATGTTTTGAACATGTCAAAGTCTGTTGTTATTGCTGTTCTGGTGCACAATCAATTTGTTCTTCGCGTTCGCGTTACTCCACTCACGAATGTGTAGAGTAGAATATGCACTGGGGTCATTTTGTGCTATGCAAACGCGTGGCCCATAATGCGAACGCGAAGCACTGGGGGAAGACCCTTCGCGAACGCGACCAGGCCATCGCGAACGCGCAGAGTTAAGTGGGCCTGGGGAGGGGGACCTGTTTCCTTCTATGCGAACGCGGCCAAGACACCGTGAACGCGAAGGCCATTTGGACCTGACCCTATGCGAACGTGACAGGCCCATCACGAACGTGATGAAGGCCTGTCCAGTTATATAAAATCAGATTTTAAAACGGGCAGAACCTCTTTCTTCATATTTTTCGAACTACAAAGACCTAGAGGCGATTCTGTTCACACAAATTCATCCCCAAAGTGTTGGTAAACAATTCTAAACTCTTCTCTTTCAATTACCCAATGTTTTTCATCACTTTTCAATCAAAAATCAAGAATTTTCATGGTAAAAATTGGGGGTTTGGGTAGAATTGGGGAATTTTGTAAAAATGGAACTTTGACCTCAAATTGGGGTCGGATTTCGAAACTAATTGCATATTTAGGCTCGGGGGTGAATAGGTAAACGAAATTTGGTCCGAACCCCGAGTTTGGACCAAGTAAGCCCGGGGTCGGGTTTTAACTTTTTTTTTTGATAAAACTTAGGAAACAATGATATTTCAGTAAAGTTAGTTCTTTTAGTATAATTAATGATATTAAACCAATTATGATTAGATTTGAGCGGGTTAGAGGCAAATTCGAAAGGAAAAGCGGTAATTGAGCAGTGAGTGGCCTGCGAATTTGAGGTAAGTGCTTGTTTAACCTGGACTTAAGGGAATATGAATCCCCAACTTAAACGCTATGTGAAATTACATGTGTGGTGTATCGATGAGGTGACGAGTATCTATGCACCATTAAATTATTTGTTGAACATGGTCTCTTCCACGTTTCCAATTATTTTCTTCCGGGCTTAATTGTTTCATGATCATTGAAGTTTATATGTGTATTTGGATTCGTTAACTTATTGTTAAGTATTGTTTCAAGTATTTTGGAAATGTTGACTGTTCTCTGGGTTTTGTTATGTTACATAAGGATTGAGCTGGATGTCAGTGTTACGATATATATATAATTTCCGGTTGGTTTCATTGTGAAATGATAATTGATGAAGTTTATGAGTTTTACAACTTCTGTTTACAATTGTTGATACAAAAATGTTGTGAAAGGCTTGGCCTGAATTGTGAAAGTTTTCGTAAATAAACTGATGTGATAGGTCTGGTGGGAGTGGGTTGCACGCCGCAACAAGGAGTGATAAGGATGGATAGGTGGGAACGGGTTGCACGCCGCAATAGGAGAAATAAGGGTGATATACATATAGGGAGGAGCAATAAGGGTGGAAAGGTGGGATCGGGTTGCACGCCACAATAAGGAGCAATAAGGGAGAATATTCATGTTTTACTATTTATAAATTAAAGGCTGGAATACTCATTGTTTTATTGTCATTAATTCATATTCTGCTCTTATTGTTACTTAAAGTGAAACTTGTTCTGTTTACAATTGTTGAGACATAAATATTATGAAAGGCTTTGACTTAAATTGTGAAAATCCTTTTTTATAAAGAGATGTGATTGTCTGGTGGGAGCGGGTTGCACGCCGCAACAAGGAGTGATAAGGGTGGACAGGTGGGACCGGGTTGCACGCCGCAACATGAGAAATAAGGGTGATATATATAGGGAGGAGCAATAAGGGTGGACAGGTGGGAGCGGGTTGCGCGCCGCAACAAGGAGCAATAAGGGAGGACATTTATGTTTTGCTGATTTTTAAACACAAGGATGTGAAAACTTACTGTTTTACTTTACTGTTTATCATACTATGCACTTACGGTTGTTTCAAAGAGGAATTGGAAATTTGGAAACTTATGAGAGAATTGGTTATAGCTGAGTCCTGGAAAAGGTGGCTGAGTTGTTTTATTCGTTGCTACATATTATTGTTTTGTTTAATTTAGAATTTCCTTCTTGCTTTATTATATATTGTTCACGGGTTACATTGTTAATTCCCCGCCGTAGCCTCGTCAATACTTCGTCGAGGTTAGGCTCGACACTTACTCAGTACATGGGGTCGGTTGTACTGATACTGCATTATGCACTTCTTGTGTAGATCCAGGTACTGATCAGTGTTAAGTTCGAGACATAGCTGTGCATTTTCACGGAGACAAGAGGTAGATCTTCTCTACACTATTTAGTTGTTGTTTTATTTCATTCAAAATAGAACTATTTTTTTCTTTCAGCCAAATACTTGTAACATTCATTAGTAGTTCGTGAATTGTGACACCAGACCCTAGGTAGATATATAGTTGGTAATAGTTCGTGGTTCGTTTCATTTTATCTAACATTATTTATGAAGTCATTTATTGGAAAGCATTAGATTTATTTGTTTTATTTTTAAGATTTTCTATTGTGTCAAGTAAACTTTTAAAGAAAATGGTTAGTAAATTTCTAACATCGGCTTGCCTAGCAAGTATTGTGTTAGGCGCCATCACGATCCCGTGGGTTGGGAATTTGGGTCATGACAGGTGTAGATGTTAGTTACATGTTGGCGTGGCGGGCTAAAGAAAAGGCAATGAATTTTTTGAAAGGTGAACCGACTGATTCATACATTAAATTACCAGGGTACTTATATACAATGTATATGACATATCCTGGTTCGCACATTAGAATGGTAAAATCACCAAAAAATGAGTTCATGTATGTGTATATATCTTTGTATATTTTTATAAAGGGGTTCGATCATTGTAGACCCATTGTGGTTGTGGATGGTAACAACCTAAAATCGGCATACACATGGACATTCGTCTCGGCCGACACGTTGGATGGTGCAGGTGAGTATGTTAAAATAATATATATATATATATATATATATATATATATATATATATATATATATATATATATATATATATATATATATATATATATATATATATATATATATATATATATATATATATAGATTATAATAAAATTTGTTAAGTTTACTGTCTAATAAAGATTGAATGATATTTTTTTTAATATGGATGCAATTGTATTTACAGGTCATATAATGCCACTAGCATATGGTGTTGCTGGTTTAGAGAACGATGCTGCTTGGTCGTGGTTCTTTGAGCAATTAAAGGAAGCATATGGTGAGAGGGAAAACATGTGCATCGTTTCAGATAGGAATGAGAGCATCTCTGTATCGAGAGTGTATCCAACTGTATCACATTTTGCTTGTATATGGCATCTATGGAACAACATATATAAGAAATTCAAAAAGAGTCATTCAAAGTTGAGCGAGATATACTTCTCGATGGAAAAAGCATACACTTAGAATGAATTTGACAGTCTAATAGAGAAGGTGGAGAAGGTAGATATTGGGGGTGAAAGAATACTTAGAATTAGCTGGATACAAAAAGTGGGCTAGGTTGTATGCACCTGTTAACCGGGGATAGACCATGAAATCAAATATTGCTGAATCAATCAATGCTGCACTTGTATCAGCAAGAGAATTTCCAATATACGACTTCCTTGAAGAAGTTAGGAAGATGTTTGGACGTTGGAATTGCAGCAACCGGAAAGAAGCTTCACACACATACACAATGCTCGGAAAAAAATACTAGGAGATGCTTACTTTGAATGAGGCAATGTTTACACGTATGACTGTAGGTTTTTTTAAGTCTTTGTATCATGTATTTAGCCCTGGTATAACATGTATTTATTTCTGATACAATTTCTACTATGCACATACGGCATGCTCATTGTATTATAGCAGTTGTGCATGTTTTCTGTTTTATGAAATGTTTTAAAAATTGATCATTATATGTATACATTACTTGTTTATACATCTGCATTTCATTGGTTAAATTCAACGGTTTTGTTTCTAATCAGATGCATTTACTAAGCAGATAAACTATATGTTAATATATATCACTATATTCATCAGTTAAACGAGATCATCTTTAATAGTCTGCTAGCCTAAATATAGACCGTATTCCACTGTATTCAATATATTTCATTGTATATCACTGTATGTCGTTGTATTTTATATCTACATATATGTTTGTATTCATTGTATTTTATACATACATAACTGTTTGTATTCAATATAGATGACGATTCTGAAAGATAAATAAAAGTTTACTACTGGATATTTAATTTTTTTATTGTATACATCTATACTATATTTAATACGTCTATTCTTTGAGATATATATGACTTTTTAAAAATGTTTAAAACTTATAGTTCTATGTTTAAATGTAGGTTGTACCATCGATTGAATACTTGCATACGGTGAACGATGAAGGAAGGCATTACACGGTTTGCCTCCTAGTGAAAAAGTGCAGTTGTTGGCGGTTTCAAGTTGACGAATTACCATGCCCACATGCTTGGGCTATCTTGAAGAGCAAGTTTCTAATGCCTGAAGATTATTGCTCGGACTATTACAAACCAAAGTCTGTTTGTCACGACCCAATACTCCACTAGTTGTGATGACACCTAACCCAACCCGCTAGGTAAGCCAACTAATAATTTTCCAATTTCAATTATATTAACAAGACAATAAAATGAAAGTAATTTACGGAATTTTATACATTTTCCAAGGACTGGTAGTACAAATCATGAGCTTATACGAATAGAGTTTACAAAGTGGAAATGAAATAAATAAATAGTCTGTTTGAAAGTACATAAACAGTGTTTTATAATCTAAGGCTTCCCTGAACGAAGGAGGCAACAACAACAATGACGTAGGTACATCTTCAAATCCAGCAACCCTCGAGCACATCAACAACAACGACCAACATCTGCACGCAATATGCAGAAGTGTAGTATCAACACAACCGACCCCATGTACTGAGTAAGTAACAAACCTAACCTTAGGTTGAAAGCAGTGACGAGCTATCACAAGGTCGGATCCAATACCGGTATTCAACAACAATTCATAACAACATAATACAAGTAGTAAAAGGGATATCTCAGAAGTGAAATGCTCAACTCGTTCACAGTTCCAGAAAATAGGCATGCTTTTCAGATATCTCAGTGAAAACTCAATTCTTTTTCCAAAAATATAGGTAAGTTTGAAAATTGTGATTTTTCCCAAAATCATTTCAACTATAAGTAAGAAGTTCCATTTTTTATTCCAAATAACAAGTGCAAAAACACCTCACTATACTCACATATCAATATGTGTAAAAAGTCATGAATGACGTGATACTATATAGCATGAGGAAAAATGCATCTCTATGCCTGTATGTCAAGTGTGCACATGAAATGCGATGCAACTCAGTGATAAAACCATTTGCATACTCTCAGAGTATCAATTCACTTAGTCCTCCCAGTCACTCAGTCCTCACAGTCACTCAGTTCTCTCAATCACTCGTCACCCGGCACTCAACACTCGCACTCAGTAGGTACCTGCGCTCACTGGGGGTGTGTACAGACTCTGGAGGGGCTTCTTCAGCCCAAGCGCTATATTAAGCCAATCATGGCATAATCAATGAAACATGATGCAGCGTGCAGCCCGATCCTATAAATAAACATGTTGCGGCATGCAGCCCGATCCCATAAATAAATATGTTGCCTGCGTGCAGCCCGATCCCATAAATAACCTCACAATCAGGCCCTCAGCCTCACTCAGTCATCAATCTCTCCAGTCTCTCTCTCTCTCGGGCTCACAATGTCATGAAACTAGCCCGAATATGATGATATGATGTATCAATAAATAACATCAGAGACTGAGATATGATATGCATATGAATGCGTATGACTGAGTATTTAAAACAATGAAAACAGATAACTTAATAGAGGAAATAACCTCAGCGGGTCCCAACAGTATCAGCATAAGTCTAAACATGATATCTAGCATGATTGACAACTCAATTACTATATAACATGGTGAAAACACATATATCAACACAATTAGGACCACTATACTGTGCCATGGGAACAATAGAGTCCCAATTAACAGGGTGCAAGACCACACACCCATCACCTAGCATGTGCGCCACCTCAATACCAATCTCATAACACGTAATGCGGGCTTTCATACCCTCAACACTAAGTTTAGAAGAGTTACATACCTCGAACAAGCCAATTCCAATACCGAGCAAGCCAAGCGATTATGATAACCCAAAGGGTAATTTTATGAATTTAGACTCCATTCGAGGCTTATTAGACTTAAAAATACTAATTTTAATTACATAGAGTTGCGTGCACAGTTCGCATGTGAATCCGGAAAGCTTTTATTTGAAAATATGAGATAGAAATTTCTAGAGTTAAAATTTAGTTTTTAATTGACTTTGGTCAACATTTTGATTAAACGGGATCAGATCCGTGTTCCGACGATCCCGGGAGATCCGCAGTAAAATATGGGACTTGGGCGTAGGCCCGGAATTGAATTCCGAGGTCCGTATCCTTAGAAAACAATTTTTGAAGAAAATTGTTGTGCTAGTTTTTATAGGAAATAAAGAAACGAAATAATGTTTGAAATTATTGGTATCGGGCCCGTATTTTGGTTCCGGATCTCGAAAAAAGTTTTTTGTGATATTTAAGGCTTATCTGTGAAGTTTGATGAGAATCAGAGTTAAATTGACGTGATTTGGACGTCCGGTTGAAAAGTTAGAAATTTGAGTGTTCTTTAGGAAATCTTTAGTTTTGAGGTTAAATTTGTAGTTTTTGATGTTATTTTTATGATTTGATCGTACGGGCAAGTCTGTGTGATATTTTTAGAATTGCGTGCATGTTTGGTTTGGAGCCCCGCGGGCTCGGGTGAGTTTCGGGTAGGCTACAGAGTGTTTAGACTTAGAAAAATTTCAGTTAGCTGATATCTAGTGTTGGCAGGCCTCTGATCTCGCAATTGCGTGATCAGGCTTTGCAAATGCGAAGTCCTGAGCTAGCCTCTGATATCCCAAATGCGAGATTTTGGTCGCAAATGCGGAATCCCTCGAAAGTCGCAAATGTGACAATTTCATCGCATTTGCGATGGTTGCTGGAATTTGAAGGGTTCGCAAATGCGAGATCCGCAACCTGTTAAAAAAGATTTTAGACGGGATTTTCACCTATTTTTCAATTCTCTCAAACCATAGACCTCCATAGGCGATTTTCCAAAGACCCAAACTTCTCCAAATCATGGGTAAGTGATCTCTAATTAATTCCTTTCAATCCTTAAAAACTTTTAACAAGATTTCAACAAAAAATCTAGAGTTTTCATGGTAAAAATTGGGGTTTTTGGGTAGAACTTGGAAATTTAAAAATTTGGGAATTTAGTCCTCGAATTGAGGTTGGATTCCAAAATCAATTGTATATCGGGGCTGGGGGAATAATGGCTAAACGTATTTTGGTCCGAACCTCGAGTTTAGACCAAGCGGGCCCGAGGTCGATTTTCATATTTTGATAAGAAAACATAGGAAAACCATAGTGATTATCGTTGTTGTTGAAATTTTAGAAGTTTGGTATCCGGTTCCACCATGATGGATAATATTGTGAACACTGAGTTCAGATTTAAATAACAAATGATGCTAGAAACTATGTTGGAACACTGATTTCTCGTGAAATCCCTTGTGAATATTGAATTCAGATTAAATTGATAAATGATAATAGAAACTATGATGAAATATCGATTTCCTGTGAAATCCCTCTTTGTATCTTGTTAATGATTGTGTGTTTGTAAAGGAGGAGTATAAAGCACGAAGGGTGATGCCGTGCATGATCCAAATATATTCTATTGTGAGGAAGAGTGTAAAGCACAAAGGGTGATGCCGTGCCTGAATTAAATACATTGTGAGAGTAAAAGCACGAAGGGTGATGCCGTGCATGATCCAAATATATTCTATTGTGAGGAAGAGTGTAAAGCACAAAGGGTGATGCCGTGCCTGAATTAAATACATTGTGAGAGTAAAAGCACGAAGGGTGATGCCGTGCCTGAATGAAATACACTGTGAGAGTAAAATCACGAAGGGTGATGTCGTGCCTGAATGAAATACATTGTGAGAGTAAAAGCACGAAGGGTGATGTCGTGTATGCTTATTTATGATATGGGGAGGATGAGAGTAAAAGCACGAAGGGTGGTGCCGTACGAGTTCTTTTTCTATTCTTATTGATTTAAATTATTGTTGATTACTATTTATCGTTGTCTTGTTGTTTTTCTCACTCCTTATGTTAAATTCCCCTTAGCATGATCCCATCCTATTATTGGATATAATGTTAACTCTTTAATTGCTATTGTTGCTGCTAGTATGTTTATACATGTCCAGGTTTTGTGTGGTGTCTTGTCTTACCCTCGTCATTACTTCGCCGAGGTTAGGCTCGACACTTACTCAGTACATGGGGTCGGTTGTACTGATACTACACTCTGCACTTCTTGTGCAGATCCAGGTACCGGTCAAAGCTTGGTGAAAGTAGTTGTTTATTCTATACGCGCGGAGACACGAGGTAGATTTGCCGGTGTCCGTAGATTCCTGGAGTCTTCCCTTATCTATTTAGATTTCTATTTTATTTCTTTCAAAATAGAGACATATTTCTTTCAGCCCAATTATTTGTAGTACTCTTTAGTAGTTCGTGAATTATGACACCAGACTCTGGGTAGTTGTGTAGTTACTATTAGTTCGTGGCTCGTTACTGCTATTTCGAATATTATTCTGGTATTATTTTTGGGCAGTAGTAGTTTTTGTATTTACTTTAAATTGTTTTATTATGGTGAAGTAAATTTTTGAAAAGGAAACGGTTAGTTGAATTTCTAACATTGGCTTGCCTAGCAAGTATGATGTTAGGCGCCATCACGATCCTGCGGGCTGGGAATTTGGGTCATGACAAGTTCGTATCAGAGCGCTAGGTTGCCTAGGTCTCACAATTCACAAACAAGCTTAATAGAGTCTGAGGGATCGGTACAGACTCATTTTATTTCTACTATGTCGTGCGATTCTTGATATCTCAAAAAATACTGATTGAACTCTTCTATTCTCTAGTAGATGATGAGAACAAGTGCTTCCTCTTCCACTGACCAACAATCCGGTCCTCCAGCAGCAACAACAACTCCTATTAGGGGCAGAGGCCGAGGCCACGTCAGAGGTCGAGGTAGGGGCAGGACTCAACCCGTTGCTCATACTACAGCCCCAGCTGCGGAGCCCCATGTTGAGATTGATGAGCGGGCTCCAGCTCAGACCTTTCCAGCTGGACCAGCTCAGGTCCCAGAGGGGTTCATTGCTACCCCGGTGCTTCAGGATGCTTTGGTCCGATTAGTGGGCCTTATGGAGAGTGTATCCCAGACTGGCGCACTCCCTGTTGTAACAGCCGTATCTCAGGCTGGAGGAGGGGTCCAGACTCCTGCTACCCACACTCCTGATCAGACTACTCCTCAGATCCAAACCCCAGCAACCAACCTAGTTGGGGTAGTTCAGACAGTTTCTGCAACCCCGATTGCTGATGGGGCAACTGTCTTCCGATGCTTTGTGGAGACTGGACAAGTTCATTAAGCTTTTCCATGTTCACTTCAGTGGTGCTACTTCAGAGGATCCTCAGGAATATCTAGACAACTATCATGAGGTTCTTCGTAATATGGGTATTTTGGAGACCAATGGGGTTGACTTCGCCGCGATTAAGATGACTGGTTCCGCCAAGAAATGGTGGAGGGATTATTTGTTGAGTAGACCGGCTGGGTCACCTGCTCTGACTTGGGATCAGTTTTCTCACCTCTTTTTGGAGAAATTTTTGCCTATCACTACTAGAGAAGAGAAGCGTCGTCAGTTTGAGCATCTTCAGTGGGCAGCATGACAGTTACCCAGTATGAGAACCGCTTTGTGGCTTTGGCTCGGCATGCTATTCTTTTGTTACCCACACACACAGAGAGAGAGAGAAAGAGAGAGAGAGAGAGAGAGAGAAAAAGAGAGAGAGAGAGAGAGTTAAGAGATTTATTGAGGGCCTTGCTCAGCCCATTAGGTTTGCAGATGGCCAAAGAGACGGGGGCTGAGATTTCCTTTCAGGACGCGACTAACGTGGCCAGGAGAGTTGATTCGGTTCTTGGGATGGGAGGTCAGGGGTCATATAAGAGACCTCGCCATTCCGGTGGATTCAGTGGTGCCTCATATAGAGGCAGGGGTACTCAGGGTAGAGATTTGTTACCCACACACAGAGAGAGAGAGAGAGAGTTAAGAGATTTATTGAGGGCCTTGCTCAGCCCATTAGGTTGCAGATGGCCAAAGAGACGGGGGCTGAGATATCCTTTCAGGACGCGACCAATGTGGCCAGGAGAGTTGAGTCGGTTCTTGGGATGGGAGGTCAGGGGTCAGACAAGAGACCTCGCCATTCCGGTGGATTCAGTGGTGCCTCATATAGAGGCAGGGGTACTCAGGGTAGAGGCCACTCTTCCAGGCTATTTAATTCAGTACTTCAGACGTCCCAGGGCCCCCCAGGTGGTCGTGGCTCTCATTTGCCTTATTTTGATAAGTCAGCCCCTATTAATGCACCTCCTCTCCAGAGCTTTCAGGGGGGGTTATCCAGGTCGACAGGGTCAGTTTGCCGGCCAGTAGTCTCGATAATCGAGGTCTTGTTATACTTGTGGTGACCCGAGGCACATTGCTAGGTATTGCCCTCATGCGTCGGATAATTCTCAGTACCAAAATTCTCGTGCTATAGTTCCGGCACCAGTTACAACACCACCTGCTCAGCCACTAGGGGTAGGGTTTAGGTAGCCAGAGGTAGAGGTCAAAATGCTAGAGGTGGAGGCCAGCCTCCTATAGGTGGAGGCCATCCCATTAGAGGTGGAGGTCCATCTGTCAGGGGTCCTCCCGGTGACGTAGTTCAGGGTGGTGGGGCCCAGCCCCGATTATATGCATTTCCAGCCAAACCCGAGGCAGAGTCCTCTGATGTAGTTATCACAGGTACCATTTCAGTTTATAATAAAGCTGCTTCAATTTTGTTTGATCCAAGGACTACTTATTCTTATCTGTCATCATATTTTGCCTCGTATTTGGTTGTGCCCCGTGAATCCTTTAGTGTCCCTATTTATGTGTCTATGCCGGTGGGGGATGCTATTATGGTAGATCGTGTATATCGTTCGTGCGTAGTCGTTATTGAGGGTCTTGAAACTAGTGTAGACCTTTTGCTTCTTGACATAGTCGATTTTGATGTCATATTGGGCATGGATTGGTTGTCACCTTATTATGCCATCTTGGACTGTCACGCCAAGACAACTATTTTAGCTTTGCCGAGATTGCCTCGGTTAGAATAGAAAGGGACTCCTGATCATTCTCCCAGCAGAGTGATTTCTTATGACAAGGATCGTCGCATGGTTGAGAAGGGATGTTTGGCTTATTTGGCTCATATTCGTGATTCTGATGCCGAAATTTCTTCAATAGAGTCAGTGCCTATTGTTTGGGAGTTTTTCGAAGTGTTTTCTGCAGACCTGCCGGGGATGTCACCCGATAGGGATATCGATTTTTATTGATGTGGCTCCGTGCACTCATCCCATTTCTATTCCTCCATACCGGATGGCCTCACCAGAATTGAAAGAATTAAAAGAACCGTTGCGAGACCTACTTGATAAGGTTTTCGTCAGGCCTAGTGCCTTGCCCTGGGGTGCACCGATTTTGTTCGTAAAGAAAAAGGATGGATCGATGAGAATGTGTATAGATTACCGACAGTTGAATAAGGTTACTATAAAAAATAAATATCCATTTCCGAGAATTGATGATTTATTTGATTAGCTTCAGGGTGCCATTGTGTTTTCAAAAATTGATCTGAGATCGAGCTACCATCAGTTGAAGATTAGGGCATCCGATTTTCCTAAGTCAGCCTTTCGGACAAGGAATGGGCACTATGAATTTTTGTTGATGTCTTTTGGCTTGACGAATGCCCCAGCAACCCTTATGGATTTGATGAATCGGGTTTTCAAGCCTTATTTGGATTCCTTCGTAATTGTGTTCATTGATGATATTCTTATATATTCCCGCAGTCGGGAGGAGCATGGGCAACACCTCCATACAACACTCCAGACTTAGAGGGATAATCAGTTGTATGCAAAATTTTCAAAGTGTGAATTCTGGTTAGATTTAGTAGATTTCTTGGGTCACATCGTATCAGCAGAGGGTATTCAGGTAGATCCTGAGAAGATAGAGGCAGTCAAGAACTGGCCTAGACCCACTTCAGCCACGGAAATTAGGATCTTCTTGGGTTTGGCGAGATACTACCGTCGTTTTGTGGAGGGGTTCTCATCTGTAGCAGCCCCGATGACGAGATTGACTTAGAAGGGTACCCCATTTAAATGGTCAGATGAGTGTGAGGTGAGCTTTCATAAGCTCAAGACAGCCTTGACTTCGGCACCGGTGTTGGTGTTGCCATCAGGTTCGGGATCTTTTACAGTACATTGTGATGATTCCCGTGTTGGGCTTAGAGCAGTATTGATGTAGGATGGCAGGGTGATTGCATATGCGTCTCGACAGTTGTAAGTTCATGATAAGAATTATCCTATTCATGAATTGGAGTTGGCCGCCATTGTTCACACATTGAAAATATGAAGGCACTATCTTTAAGGCGTGTCATGTGAGGTTTACACGGATCATCATAGCCTCCAGTACTTGTTCAAGCAAAAGGATCTTAAATTGAGACAGAGGAGATGGCTAGAGTTATTGAAAGATTATGATGTCACTATATTGTATCATCCAGGAAAGGCCAATGTGGTGGCCGATGAATTGAGTAGGAAGGAAGTAAATATGGGCAGCCTTAGATTTATTCCAGTTGGTGAAAGACCGCTAGATTCAGATATTCAGACGTTGGCTAATCATTTCGTGAGGTTGGACATTTCGCCCAGCCATGTTCTAGCTTGTACAGTTGCTCAGTCTTCCTTATTTGAGCGTATCAGAGATCGGCAGGATGATGACCCACACTTGATGGTCCTTAGGGACACCATTCAGCACAGTGGTGCCAAGAAGGTTACAGTTGGAGATGACAGTGTTTTGAGGATGCATGGTCGTATATGTGTGCCTAATGTTGATGGACTTCATAAGTTGATCCTTGAGAAGGCTCACAGTTCTAAGTATTCTATTCACCTGGGTGCTGCCAAGATGTACCAGGACTTGCGACATCACTATTGGTGGAGAAGGGTGAAAAAGGATATTGTTACTTATGTGGCTCTTTTTTGAATTGCCAATAGGTGAAATATGAGCATCAAAGATCCGGTGGTTTACTTCAGAAGATAGAGATTCCTGAGTGGAAGTGGGAGCGTATCACTATGGACTTCGTTGTTGGACTCCCAGTGACTTAGAGGAAGTTCGACACTGTTTGGGTTATTGTGGATAGGCTGACTAAATTAGCACATTTCATTCCAGTGGCAAGTATTCAGAGCGGTTGGTAGAGATTTATATTCGAGAGATTGTTCGCCTTCATGGTGTGCCCGTGTCTATTATTTCTGATCGAGGTACGCAGTTTACCTCACACTTTTGGAGGGCAGTTCAGCGAAATTTGGGTACACGAGTTTAGTTGAGCACGACATTACATCCTCATACGGACGGACAGTCCGAGCGTACTATTCAGATCTTGGAGGATATGCTTCGCGCTTGTGTTATTGATTTTGGAGGTTCTTGGGATCAAGTCTTGCCGTTAGCAGAGTTTTCCTACAATAATAGTTATCAGTCGAGCATTCAGATGGCTCCCTATGAGGCATTATATGGTAGACGGTGTAGATTGTCAGTTGGCTGGTTTGAGCTGGGAGAGGCTCGGTTATTGGGTACAGACTTAGTTCAGGAGGCCTTAGATAAGGTCAAGGTTATACAGGATTGACTTCGTGCAGCTCAATCTAGGCAAAAGAGTTACGCCGACCATAAGGTTCGTGATGTGGCATTCATTGTTGGAGCGAGAGTATTACTTAGGGTATCGCCCATGAAGGGTGTCATGAGATTTGGGAAGAAGGGAAAGTTGAGCCCTATGTATCAGACCATTTGAGATTCTCGAGAGAGTGGGAGAGGTAGCTTATAGACTTGCATTGCCTCCAGGGTTATCCTCAGTTCATATGGTATTCCATGTGTCTATGCTCCGGAAATATCATGGTGACCCGTCCCACGTGATAGATTTCAGTTCTGTCCAATTGGACAAAGATTTGACTTGTAAGGAGAAGCCGACAACCATTTTAGACCGGCAGGTTCATCAGTTGATATCAAAGAGTTACCCTTCAGTTCGAGTGCAGTGGACAGGTCAGCCTGTTGAGGCATCTACTTGGGAGTTCGAGTCGGACATGCAGAGTAGATATCCGCACTTGTTTTCCAGTTCAGGTAATTTTCTATGTCCGTTCGAGGACGAACGTTTGTTTCAGAGGTGGAGATTGTGATGACCCAATGGGTCATTTCACGAATTTAGACTCCATTCTAGGCTTAGTAGCCTTAAAAAGACTAATTTTAATTACCTCGAGTTGCGTGCATAGTCCGGGCGTGAATTCAGAAAGCTTTTATGTGAAATAGAAATTTCTTGAGTTTAAATTTAGTTTTTAGTTGACTTTGGTCAACATATTGAGTAAACGAACTCGGATCTGTGTTCTGACGATCCGGGGAGGTCCGCAGTAAAATATGGGACTTGGGCGTATGCCCGTAATTGAATTCTGAGGTCCCTAGCCTTAGAAAATAATCTTGAAGAAAATTGTTGTGCTGGTTTTTACAGGAAATAAAGAAATGAAATTGGTATTGGGCCCGTATTTTTGTTTCGGATCCCGGAAAAAGTTTTTTGTGATATTTAAGTCTTATATGTGAAGTTTGATGAGAGTTGGAGTTGAATTGATGTGATTTGGACGTCCTGTTGAAAAGTTAGAAATTTTAGTGTTCTTGAGGAAATTTTAAGTTTTGAGGTTAAATTTGTAGTTTTTGATGTTATTTTTATGATTTGATCGCACGAGCAAGTCCGTATGATGTTTTTAGACTTGCATCCATGTTTGGTTTGGAGCCCCGAGGGCTCGGGTGAGTTTCCAGTAGGCTACAAAGTGTTTAGACTTAGAAAAATTTCACCCAGCTGATATCTGGTGTTGGCAGGCCTCTGATCTCGCAATTGCGAGATCAGGCTTCGCAAATGTGAAGTTCTGGGCCAGCCTCTGATCTCGCAAATGCGAGATTCTGGTCGCAAATGCGGAATCCCTTGGAAGTCGCAAATGCGACAATTTCATCGCATTTGCGATGGTTGCTGGAATTTGAAGGGTTCCCAATTGCGAACCCCTGATCGCAAATGCGAGATCCGCAACCTGTTAAAAAAGATTTTAGATGGGATTTTCACCTGTTTTTCAATTCTCTCAAACCCTAAACCTCCATAGGCGATTTTCCAAAGACCCAAACTTCTCCAAATCATTGGTAAGTGATCTCTAACTAATCTTTTCAATCCTTAACAACTTTTAACAAGATTTCAACCAAAAGTTTAGAGTTTTCATGGTAAGAATTTGGGGTTTTGGGTAAAACTTGGGAATTTCAAAATTTGGGAAGTTAGACCTCGAATTGAGGTCGGATTCCAAAACCAATTGTATATCCGGGCTCGAGGGAGAATGGGTAAACAGATTTTGGTCCAAACCTCGAGTTTAGACCAAGCGGGTCCGGGGTCGATTTTAACATTTTGATAAGAAAATATAGGAAAACCATAGTTTTTCATTAAAGTTAATACCTTTAGCAATAATTAATGATATTGAACCCAATTGTGATTAGATTCGAGTGAGTTTAAGCCCAATTTTAAAGGAAAAGCAGTGCTTGAGCAGTGAGTGGCCTGTGAATTCGAGGTAAGTATTGTGTATAACCTTAGCTTGAGGGAATAGGTATTGTGTGACTACTTGTTACCTGTTTTGTTGCTAAATCCAATGTATAGGTGAGGTGACGAGTACCTGTATGTTGTGGTCAGGTCATAACATGCGAGTGAAAGTAAATTCTTGTTATTTTGGTAGTTGTAAAGCATATTACTTGTGATTATCGTTGTTGTTGAAATGTTAGAAGCTTGGTATCAGATTACACCATGATGGATAATATTGTGAACACTGAGTTGAGATTTAAATAACAAATGACTCTAGAAACTATGTTGGAAAACTGATTTCTTGTGAAATCCCTTGTGAATATTGAATTGATATTGAAATGATAAATGATAATAGAAACTATGATGAAATATCGATTTCCTGTGAGATACCTCTTTGTATGTTGTTAATGATTGTGTGATTGGCAAGGAGGAGTGTAAAGCACGAAGGGTCATTCCGTGCATGATCCAAATATATTCTATTGTGAGGAAGAGTGTAAAGCACGGAGGGTGATGCCGTGCCTGAATGAAATACATTGTGAGAGTAAAAGCACGAAGGGTGATGCCGTGCCTGAATGAAATACATTGTGAGAGTAAAAGCACAAATAGTGATGCCGTGTATGCTTATTTATGATATGGGGAGGATGAGAGTAAAATCACGAAGGGTGGTGCCGTGCGAGTTCCTTTTCTATTCTTATTGCTTTAAATTATTGTTGATTATTGTTTATTGTTGTCTTGTTGTTTTTCTCACTCCTTATGTTAAATTCCTCATAGCATGATCCCTTCCCATTATTGGATATAATGTTAACTCTTTAATTGCTATTGTTGCTGCTAGTATGTTTATACATGTCCAGGTTTTATGTGGTGTCTTGTCCTAGCCTCGTCACTACTTCGCCGAGGTTAGGCTTGACACTTACTTAGTACATGGGGTCGGTTGTACTGATACTACACTATGCACTTCTTGTGCAGATCCAGGTACCGGTCAAAGCTTGGTGAAAGTAGTTGCTGATTCTATACGCGTGGAGACACGAAGTAGATCTGCCGGCGTCCGAAGATTCCTGGAGTCTTCCCTTATCTATTTAGATTTCTGTTTTATTTCGTTCAAAACAGAGACATATTTCTTTCAGCCCAATTATTTGTAGTACTCTTTAGTAGTTCGTGGATTGTGACACCAGACTCTGGGTAGTTGAGTAGTTAGTATTAGTTCGTGGCTCGTTATTGCTATTTCGAATATTATTCTGATATTATTTTTGGGCAGTAGTAGTATTCGTATTTACTTTAAATTGTTTTATTATGGTGAAGTAAATTTTTGAAAAGGAAACGGTTAGTTGAATTTCTAACATTGGCTTGCCTAGCAAGTATGGTGTTAGGCGCCATCACGATCCCATGGGTTGGGCAATATCAATCGCAAGTGCGGAACACCAGAACCAGCAGCTCCTCAGCAATAGCAACATGAAGAAAAATGGTCCGAAATCGATCCGAAATACGTCCGATACCCTCGGGACCCCGTCCAAACATACCAACAAGTCCCATAACATAACACAGACCTACTCGAGGCCTCAAAACACTCATAACAACATCTAAACGACGAATCACACCTCAATTCGAAATCATTAAGCTTTGAAACTTCAAATTCCACAACTGATGCCGAAACCTATCAAATCACGTCCGATTGGCCTCAAATTTTGCACACAAGTCACATTCGACCTTACGGACCTGCTCCAACTTCCGGAATCGGAATCCGACCCCGATATCAAAAAGTCCCGGTCAAACTTTCCAAAATTCCAACTTTCACCATTTCAAGCCAAACTTTACTACGGACCTCCAAATCACAATCCTGACGCACTCTTAAGTCCAGAATCATCCAACGGAGCTTACAGAACCATCAAAAATCCAATCCAAGTTCAATTACTCAAAAGTCAAAACTTGGTCAAACCTTTCAAATTTAAAGCTTCTAGCTGAGAATCATTCCTCCAAATCAATTCCGAATAACCTGAAAACCAAAATCGACGATTCACACAAGTCATAATACACCATACGGAGCTACCCATGCCCTCAAACAACGGAGCGAAGTGCAAATTCTCAAAACGACCGGCCGGGTCGTTACATCTTCCGCCACTTAAACATTCGTTCGTCCTCCAACGTGTCCGAAGTTGTTCCAAAAGCCATCAAATTGCCGTTTAACCTTACCATGCACATACCCGGGGGTGATCCCACTTCACCCTATCCCACATAGATCTGATAACACACCATAAATGGAATTTCTTCATCCAACCTAGCCCATAAGCCTTAGAATCCAATTTCTACATCCGATATTTCTGTAAGATCAGAATCTCGCATCAACACACTGTATAAGTCTGAACAAGATGTATCAAGCCATAGTCATAAGCCAAGTTGAAATCACATGATATACCACACAACTCAAACACTCATAGCGATAATTTCTAATCACAGTAGCTGCTCAAACAACCAAATGACGGTAATACATTTCTTATCGAACAAAGCCTCATTCTAACTTCTTTATATACTGCCAATGATGAAAGAAACAAGCAGGAACTCATAACCATTCATTAGATCAACAAGTTGGGGATCTCCCTCTCCTTCGATAGGAACTATATCAAATTTTTTAGCTGATCAACATCAATATCCTTCCAAATATACCGCAACCAGATCAGATAGCACCCATTCTAGGTATGATGACCTCCTCCCACCTAACATAATCACTCTAGTGACATGACACATCAATACATCTTAAATCCACAACCCGTGCAATCCGTGCACTAAATAGCAACATTACAAATGTAAACCCTGAAAATGCCTCAAACGAGAGGAATGTTCTGCCAGCTTAACAAGTACCATCACAACACCATGCTAAGAGCCTAGCACACACCGTATAACCAAAACACACAAATCCAACATAAAGGATCATATCTCAACATAACTCCGCTGCAATGCATGACCCCATCCAAATGCTGGTCTATGTTATATACCTCGATCCGCCTTGCTCAAAATCAATAACCACGCGAAATTGGACATCAAGTACCCAAAGTGTATTACCATAACCATGGAGAATTAGACGATACAATGCCACACAAAACTCGAAAGAACATAACCAATACGCCCTCAATCACGCAATACCCAATTACTCATCTCGCTCAAATTCCGCTATAAGACCACAATAGAACTGCACCATGTGTGCCCAAAACCAATGAATCACAACTCCTCGCAACATAGAAGAGTAACTCGTAAATCATTTCAGAACACGAATAAGCTTAGCAACAACCGAATAGCACGTCCCTCAATGATAGCATTATGAAGCTCACCAATCCAACTTGGTGTAGAATACACATCTTAATTGGGCCTACCATGGACCCCCAAATCGGCTCTGGTCACTCACAAATATATAAGTAACCCTTCGGAAGTCCACAATAACTGAATCACAACACACATTTATCACTTAGCTAGCTTCGGCTACAACCTCACATCCCACAACTATGAAACAATCTGCTCATGAGAACTCCCAGTCTTCAAACCCATAGAACACATGTATCACCATATATGATCCCAAATCCACCACCAGAATGTCTAACACTTCTCCAATACACGATAATAACACGAGTAATACCTCTATAATCATTCTGTGACATAAAGCAAAATTTGAATATCCGCAGTCGATCAACCAGGAGAGTGCCGCAGAACCAATTAAGTTTCCATAAGTCAAACACATTGCCCCTTCCGAAATGTATACTCTCATCAAGCCATACCAAGTAGTAACATCATTACCTAGTCATCTGAAACCGTCCATGTCACCTACGAATTTCATGACCTTCCCTTCAAAACTGTACTGTGACCTTACACATGCAAATCTCAATCCTACACAACACACTGCATATACCGTGCCATCATACGAAAAATACGAGAACTTCATAATCCACTGCGAGTCACAAACAACTACATACTCAATTCGCCAAGAACTTTCCATTTGATTTTATCTGGAGAAAATCACAATACGCCACATGTCCCATAGACCAGTAGGAAATAAACATCTCAAACCATGGTAGAGACTATTAAGAACTCTCTGAAACCCATTTTCACTTAAGCAAACCGTCAGGACTGAATCCTTCTAACCCAACCAAGCTACGCAGACCGTCAAAACCCAAGAGTCTCACCCCAAAACACATGTAGAAACTCACCATGTCATAAGCACCCAAAGAACCAATCATACCCATTACCATGCCGATCCAACCTACTACCAAGCTGTCCTATTTTCCGAGTTTCCTTCTGAATTACCCTCAAATTGATACTTTTCCTTGCTAGAACACCACTATCCTTAACTAAAACTTTCCCCACGAACTCTAGCATAGAATCACGCCGCCCTAAGGCATATAAGCCGCTGAATTCCCTCTTTATGTATCCCAAAAGTACCACAACCCAAATACTTACTCTGAAGAGACTTCCTGCGAGTCTGAAGCCATTACCTTCACCTCCCTGATACTGATATGTATAATCCATGGTGATATAGAAATGCCTCAAGTCTTGACACCATCCAATGTAAATCCCAGTTTCTAGCCAAATACATACCCTGGAGATTCTCAATTGTTACATATAATCTTGAATCAATTAGAACCATTCTCGAGAGTCATTTACTCTACTCAAATCTCAATTAAACCGACCAAACAAACCGAACGACCTGTGCCCCATTATCACACCAATACCCAAGGGAGTAACCCGCACTCCTAAGCAACCGAGCAATCTCCTACTCCATGCACACTGCATCTTTCACAACTAACCACTGAATTATTCCATGATTCCCATATACCCATAATAGTGTAACACAACCCGTATACAGAAATTCCCTTACTCGAGTCATCCTCAATCTCAACTCCCGCAGTCATAACTGATTCACCAGTATACCTCAAACCAAAACCAATACAACACGTAATCGTGCAATCAACTCGTCGATAGGAGACTCCCCACTTGGCTCAAAGTCATAGATCAAAACACACAATAACTCACAATGCCCATACTCTATTACTGCCATATTACCATAGTGAGGTTCAAATAATCCTTCATAATCCCATATAATACCACCTATCTAATACCTCAAATCATTCGCAAATCTTGCATACATCCTTGTAATAGTCAAGCCAACTTCCACAAGCGAGCCAGACTCAAATTGCAACATATATCATACACTACTAAAAGAGGAATCTCCACAAAATATCATAGGGACCACACAACCTCAGGACACCTTGTAGGAGATAACCCACCTGTCTTGCCTCAAACTGACATTATGCCCTTCTATAGTCATAACTATTATGAAACCACTTAATCTTCCTGAGTCTGAACTCATAACACAACTTGAAGATTCACTCCACAACTAAACTACAGGAGAGGTCCTTCAACACACCCATAACTTGAGGCCATATGCCAGATCCAAACAGAAGTCAAACACCCAATAGTCCTTGCTACATCTCGAGTAAAATCTTCTTGTCACGTTCGAACAATATGAACACATCTCACAATCAAATCATACTCACCACATAGTCATCCAATCATAAATCCCACCAATAAGGACACTAACGGACATATAAGTCTCAAAAGCACGTGCTCACACAATCGAAATCTCCGTACTCAAGCCACAGACAAAACCTGGCCTCAAGTCCTCCAAACTGGCCCATCGTCAACATGCCAAGATCACATCTCGCGTCTCAACCATAGAAATCACAAGCCGTCAATACACAACCGATACCGAGCGCTCATGTGCACATACGAATGCGTAGAAGGAATTTAAAGAGTTACGCTTCAAGCTGAATCAATGCCGCACAACAAGGAAAGAAAGATGGGAAGTATATCCTAAATGTCCTGTAGCCCCTCGAAGATAGTTATGGACGTCATCATATCGATCCGCAAGACTACTAGACACTTGCTCAAGACTTGTAGAACCTATGAACCTAGAGCTCTGATACCAATCTGTCACGACCCAATACTCTACTAGTCGTGATGACACCTAACCCAACCCGCTAAGTAATCCAACTACTAATTTTCCAATTTCAATTATATAAACAAGACAATTAAATGAAAGTAATTTACGGAATTTTATACATATCAATTATAAGTAAATACATGTAAGTTTGAAAACTGTGATTTTTCCCAAAATCATTTCAACTATAAGCAAGAAGTTCCATTTTCTTTCCAAATAACAAGTGCAAAAACACCTCACTATACTCACATATCAATATGTGTAAAAAGTCTTAAATGGCGTGATACTATATAGCATGAGAAAAAATGCATCTCTATGCCTGTATGTCAAGTGTGCACATCAAGTGCGATGCAACTCAGTGATAAAACCATATGCATACTCTCATAGTATCAATTCACTCAGTCCTCCCAGTCACTCAGTCCTCACAATCACTCAGTCCTCCCAATCACTCGTCACTCGTCACTCGCACTCAGTAGGTACCTGCGATCACTGGGGTGTGTACAGACTCCGGAGGGGCTCCTTTAGCCCAAGCGCTATATCAAGCCAATCATGGCATAATTAATGAAACATGATGCAGCATGCAACCCGATCCCATAATTTAACATGTTGCGGCATGCAACTCGATCCCATAAATAAATATGCTACCTGCGTGCAGCCCGATCCTATAAATATCCTCACAATCAGGCCCTCATCCTCACTCAGTCATTAATCTCTCCAGTCTCTCTCTCTCGGGCTCACAATGTCATGAAACTAGCCCGAATATGATGATGTGATGTATCAAAAGATAACATCAGAGACTGAGATATGATATGCATATGAATGCGTATGACTGAGTATATAAAACAATGAAAGCAAATAACTTAAACAGAAGAAATGACCTCAGCGGGTCCCAACAGTATCAATATAACTCTAAACATGATATCTAGCATGATTGACAGCTCAATTACTATATCACATGGTGAAAACACAGATATCAAAACAATAAGGGACACTATACAGTGCCATGGGAACAACAGAGTCCCAATTCACAGAGTGCAAGCCCACACGCCCGTCACCTAGCATGTGCATCACCTTAATACCAATCTCATAACACATAATGCGGGCTTTCATACCTTTAGTGCTAAGTTTAGAAGAGTTACTTACCTCGAACAAGCCATTTCCAATATTGAGAAAGCCAAGCGATGCTCCAAAAATGCCATCTCGCGCGTTCCGACCATCGAACGACTCGAAACTAACCAAAAACAACTCAAAGACATCAAACAATGCTAAAGGAACCAATCCCAATCGAAAAAGGTCAAATAATGAATCAAAACCCGAAATTGGCCCAAAATCCCAACCGGGACCCGCACCTCGGAACCCGGCAAAACTCACAAAATCCGACAACCCATTAGATTACGAGTCCAACCATACTAATTTCACTCAAATCCGACTCCAAATTGATGTTCAAAAATCAAAAATTCATATTATGAAATTTTAGGCCAAAACCCCCCAATTTCTCTTTAAGATTGAAAAACTAATTGCCACAAATGAAGATAGATTCATGAAATGTAATCAAAACTGAGTAGAGAACACTTACCCCAATCCTTGTGACGAAATTTGCTCCAAAAATCGCCTCATTCCGAGTCCCACATCTTAAAATATGAAGAAAGAACCAAAACCTCAATTTTTATAACTCTTCCTAGCACTTTCGCATCTGCGGATAGGTGGACGCATCTGCGACCTTCGCTTTTGCGGAAAAGGGCTCGCACTTGCGAGACAGGCCACTTCTGCGATGGCCATGACCGCATCTACGATCGCGCTTTTACGCGATTACCTCCGCACTTGCGGACCTTCACTCCTCAATGAAATCTCTCATCTACGAAGCTTGGCTCGAATCTGCGGCCATCACACCTGCACAATATCAATCGTAGGTGCGGAACACCAGAACCAGAAGCTCATCAACAATAGCAACATGAAGAAAAATGGTCTGAAATCGATCCGAAATATGCCCGAGCCCCTCAGGACCCCGTCCAAACATACCAAAAAGTCCTATAACATAACACAAACCTACTAGAGGCCTCAAAACACACATAACAACATAGAAACGATGAATCACACCTCAATTCAAAATCATTGAACTTTGAAACTTCAAATTCCACAACTGATGCCGAAACCTATCAAATCACGTTCGATTGACCTCAAATTTTGCACACAATTCACATTCGACTTTAAAAATACGTTCGTCCTCGAACGTTTCCGGAGTTGTTCCAAAAGCCATCAAATCTCCGTGTAACCTTACCATGCACATACCTGGGGGTGATCCTACGTCATCCTATACCACATAGATCTGATAACACAACTGTCACGACCCAAATTCCCAACCCACGGGATCGTGATGGCGTCTAACACCACACTTGCTAGGCAAGCCAATGTTAGAACTTGATTAGCCATTTTCCTTTGAATATTTACTTAAACACAATGAGACAATTTAAATTAAACTAAATCTAATAATTTCCAATAACTGTAATCTGGAATAATATCCGATATGATGAAACGAACAACGAACTAAAACCAACTATATAACTACCCAGGGTCTGGTGTCACAATTCACGAACTACTAAAGAGTATTACAAATAATGGGCTGAAAGAATTATATATCTGTATTTAAATGTAATAAAACAGTTTCTATAAAGTTAAGAGAATACTCCAGGAATCTGCGGACGCCAGCAGATCTACCTCATGTCTCCGAATGATGTTTTCCGCTACTAAAATCTCCTAACTCTGGCCGGTAGCTGGATCTGCACAAAAGAGTGCAGAGTGTAGTATCAGTACAACCGACCCCATGTACTGAGTAAGTGCCGAGCCTAACCTCGACGAAGTAGTGACGAGGCTACAACGGGGAATTAACAATATAACCTGTGAACAATATATAATAAAGCAAGAAAGAAATAATAATAATAAACTAAATAACCAGTAACTTGCAACAGTAAATAAGAACAGCTCGGATAATTCTTTTCAGATATCAGCTATAATCAACTCCTCAAAATTTCCAAGTTTCTATTTAAAATCATAGTAAAAATCAGAGTATGAAAACCTTTTTAATAAAATCGTAGTTTTCCAAATCCTTATTTTTGAAAATTAGTAAAACATAATGATTCTCCCTTACCGCTCCTTGTTGTGGCGCACAACCCGCTCCCACCTGTCCACCCTTATTGCTCCTCCCTATATATATATCACCCTTATTTCTCCTATTGCGGCGTGCAACCCGATTCCACCTATCCACCCTTATCACTCCTTGTTGCGGCATGTAACTCGCTCTCACCAGCGATATCATATCAGTTTATTTATGAAAACTTTCACAATTCAGGCCAAGCCTTTCACAACATTTTTGTATCAGCAATTGTAAACAGAAGCTGTAAAACTCATAAACTTCATCAATTATCATTTCACAACGTAACCAATCGGAAATTACATACATATCGTAACACTGACATTCAACTCAATCCTTATGTAACATAACAAAACCAAGAGAACAGCCAACACTTCCAAAATACTTGAAATAATACTTAACAATAAGTTAACGAATCCAAATCGACATATAAACATCAATGATCATGAAACAATTAAGTCCGAAGGAAAATAATTGGAAACGGGGGAAGGGGTCATGTTAAGCAGATAATTTGGGGGTACATAGATACTCGTCACCTCACCTATACACCACACACATGTAATTTCACATAGAAATTAAGTTGGGGATTCCTATTCCCTCAAGTCAAGGTTAAACCAAGCACTTACCTCAAATTCACAAGCCACTCACTGCTCAATTACTGCTTTTCGTTTCGAATTTGCCTCTAACCTGCTCGAATCTAATCATAATTAGTATAATATCATTAATTTATGCTAAAGGAACTAACTTTACTGAAAAATCATTGTTTTCCTAAGTTTTCTCAAAAAAGTTAAAATGTCAGAAAGAGATAAAACAAATACACACTTCCCCAAAACCTGGAGTCAACTGTCATGAGCATCTAAGAGATGATACTGTCTAATACAAATCCTCTACTACAACAAGTCCAAGAAGTAAAATACAAATGATAGAATAGAAAGGAGAAAGAGTAGTGCTGCAGACACCGAGCAGCTACCTCGCAATCTCCGAACAATGCTCCAAATGGGGTAGATCAACTATCGTTCTGCCCCGATACCTGAATCTGCACACAAGGTGCAGGGAGTAACGTGAATACGCCAACTCAGTAAGTAACCAAAGTATCTAAAAACATGAGTGTAGTGATGAGCATTTATAAATCATGAAAATCCGCATAATAAGTGTCTGTGGAAATAAGTAAATCAAGTCAGGAATTTACATTTCCGAGTATTTCATAAAACTCCAGTTTCCATTTAAAAATCTCGTATAAAAAAATTTATCATCAGAGGCTCAATGTAAAGAAGAGTGAAAAACAGTAGTTTCATGAAATATATGCCCCTCGGCCATAGTATCACTCACAATAAAGCCTCGCGGGCAAGCCTCTCAGTCACTCGTGACTCTACTCTCATAAGCCAATGCTCACACTCAGCACTCTCACTCATCATGTACCATATATCAACTGCTGTGGCGTGCAACCCACTCCCATACGTGTATATATATATATATATATATATATATATATATATATATATATATATATATATATATATATATATATATGTATGTATGTATATATATATGTATGTATATATTATTGTATGTATATATTATTGCGGCGCGCAGCCCGACCCATATATAATGTATATTGCTGCGGCGTGCAGCCCGATCCATATAACATACGCTGCAGCGTGCAGCCCCATACATATAATAGTCGACTGCGCTCAATGGGGGTGTACAGGATCCTGGAGGGGCTTCTTTAGCCCAAGCGTTATATTGCTGCGGCGTGCAGCCCGATCCATATATATAATATATGTTGCTGCGGCGTGCAACCCGATCCGCATATATAATGTATATATTGCTGCGGAGTGCAATCCGATCCACATATTATATATATATTACTGTGGCGTGCAGCCCAATCCATAAATATCCTCTCATACTCGGCCCTCAGCCTCATTACATATATACCCATAACTTCCCTCATACTCACATACTCGGCTCTTGGCCTCTACACATATACTCATAACTGCCCTCATATATTCAGCGCTCGGCCTAACACATATATATTGCTGCGGCGTGCAGCCCGTTCCATAGCCATCCTCACAAGCCACTTAGGCAATTCATCTCCACTCACGAATCTCATCCCAAAATATTTTTCAAAGTTTTCAAAGCGGTATGATAACATGAAAATAACAACAAGTCAAAAATATGACTGAGCTCACAATTTTCCTATCAGGATAGTGTAAGAATAGTGTAAAAGTACCTCTGATGGTCTAAACAAGTCGGTACAAGGCCCCAATCATGGAAAATACCCCTGAGGGTCTAAACAGGTCAGCACAAGGCCCCATTCATGGTTCACATACCACATACAAGTATAAATTTCTAAAATACAGGATATCATAAGGTTTCAAATCGAATACGCGGCCTAATAGTCGCTACGGGATCCCTATTGGTGCATGCCCCCACACTCCTCACCTAGCATGTGCGTCACCTTATTTACCACAACAAATGTCAAATACCAGGGTGTCATACCCTCAGGTTTAGAGTTACAATCGTTACTAACCTCAAAATAGCCCAAAAGCTACTCCGCGATGCGTTTGCCCCTCGAATCGGCTCCCAAAAGCTCCGAATCTAACCAAAATCAGATTAACATGATTAATACATGCTAACGAAACAAAACCCAATCGAAAGATATAAATTTTTAACACAATTCTCGAAATTCAGCTAAACTCGAGCCCTAGGCCCACGTCTCCGAATCCAATAAAATTTACATCACTAGAATCCTCATCCTCCCACAATTCTATACATACCCAAAACTCCACAATCGGACCATAATTGCCCACTCAAATCACCAAAAGAATTTCCAATCTTCCTCCCTATTTTCCCCAACTTTTCCACTTTAATTCTTCAAATTACATGACTAATCCGAAACAAAATAGCATAGAAATGAGTTATATAGTCCGGTAACTTACCTCCACTGAAGACCCTCGAAGACCTTCTTCAATTTGCTCTCAAATAAGCTCCACCCGCATGAGACAATGGAAGAATAACCAAAATTTTGCGGAGGCATTCTTTTATACTGTTCTGCCCAACTAATCCGCACGTGCGGACCTTTCATCGCACCTGCGGACCCGCACCTGCGGTCCCAGGTGTGCACCTGCAAAAACCCACTAACAGTCCAATTCTCGCACCTGCGGTCCCTTTTCCGCACTTGTGAAGCCTTCGCACCTGCGGACTCCTCTTGCCTAGCCTCTTTTCGCACCTGCGCTTGGACCTTCGCACCTGCAGCGTCGCACCTGCGGCTGCCGATCCGCAGGTGCGGTCACACCAGCTATTTGCTGCAAATTTCCCAAGTTCAAACCTCCACCAACCATCCGAAATCAATCCCGAGCCCCTCGGGGCCCCAACCAAATGTACCAACACACCCCATAGCATCATTGAAACTTAGTCGAGCCTTCGAAACACCAAAAACAACATGAAAACACCAAAATTACATCAAATTCAAGCCTATGAACTTTGAAACTTTCAAATTTGCCAACGATGCCGAAACCAAACAAAACACGTCCGATTGACCTGAAATTTTGCACACATATCCAAAATGACATTACGAACCTGCTCCAACTGTCGGAATTCCATTCCGACCTCTATAGCCTACTTTCCACTGCCAACCGGAAATCGCCAAAAACTAACTTTCGCCAATTCAAGCCTAATTCTACACCGGACATCAAAACTTCATTCCGAACACACTCCTAAGTCCCAAATCACCGAACGAAGCTATTTGAACCGTAAAATCCGCATTCCGAGGTCGTTTACCAATAAGTCAACTCTCAGTTTGATTTTTCAACTATTAGGCTACTTTAAGAGGCTAAGTTCCTCTGTTCTCACCACGACCACTCCGAACCCAAACCATCCGACCCAACACAACGTAAACATGCTAAGAAATATATGATAAAGCAGAAATGTGGGAAACGGGGCTAATCTCACAAAACGACCGGCCGAGTCGTTACATTCTCCCCCTCTTAAACAAATGTTCGTCCTCGAACGTGACAAGAGTTGTTCTCCAACACCACCAAACTACCACGTTGCATACCATGCACATACCCGGGGGTGATCCCACATCACTCTATCCCATATAGCTCCAATAGCACAACACATTTGAAATTTTGAAATCCAACCTGGCCCATAAATCTTAGAATCAAATTTCCACTTCTGAAGTAATATACAAGATCAAAATTCCACAACTAAAGACTGAACATGTCTGAACATGCTGGATCAAGCCATATATGCACCCCAGATGAAATCACATAATACACCGCATGACTCAAACACTTATAGCGATAACTCTTAACCACAATAACTGCTCAGAACAACTTCATACTGGTACATAACCTCTTATCAAGAAATGCCTCGCTCTAACACCTTCATATACTGCCGATGATAAAAGAAACATGTAGAAACTAGAAACCATTCGTCCGATCAGTCAGACATGAAGCTCCCCCTTCCCAAACAGGAAATATAGCAGATTTCTAAGCCGACTCCCGATATTTATCCTTCCAACTGTGCTGTAGACACTTCTGACAATATTCATTCTAGGTCCAATGACCTATTCTCATCTAACATGACTACTCTGATGACATGACCCATTGATAAAATTCGAAGCCATAACCAGTGCAACTCGTGCACTCAATAACAACATCCCAAAGTAATCAAATTATATGAAAGATTCACACGGGAGGATTACCCTGCCAGTAACAATTACCATCACAAAATCATGCTAAAAGCCTGGCACACATCGCAAAAACTAATACACACGAATCCAATACCAAAGGTCATACCCTTACATAACCTCCGCTATACTGCGCTATCTCATCCAAACGCTGGTCCACATGAAATACTACAAGCCACCTGGCTCAAAATCAATAACCATTCGAAATTCATCATCAAGTACTCAAAGTGCGCTGCCATAACCACGGAGAAACCGGACGATACCATACCATACGAATCAGAAAGTGCATAATCAATATGTCTCAATCCCGCAATTCTCAATAGTTACCTTACTCAAATTTAGCTTTAAAGCCCGATTAGAACCGCACCATGTGTGAATATAACCAATAATCATCACTCCCCGCAACGCCAAAGGGTAACTCATAGATCACTCCAGAACATGAATAAACTCAATCACAATCAAATGGTACATTCCTCAACAATAGAAATTCGGAGTCAGCAATTCCGACTCGGTGCAGAACACACATTCATACGGGCCTACCAATAACCCTGAATCAACTCTGGTCACCCACAATAGATAGATAAATTACCAAAAGGTTCACAATGACTGAATCATGGTACATACCAACATCCGACTAGCTTTGCTCGCATCTTCATGGTTCACTACCAAAAAATAACCTGTTTATGAGAACTCTCAGTCTCGAAGTCCATGAAGCGCACGACTTACTAAATATGAACTCAATTCCACCTCTCGAATACATAGCACATCCCTAATACTCAATCATTCAATAGAACCCATTTACCCAATAGAGTACACTACGACCTGTATCGAAGAATTTCTATTAATCGAGTCATTCCCAGACTCCACCTCTGCACGTCATAACTGATCTACCAATTTGCCTCGAATTGAAACCAATACGGCACATAATCGTGCAATCAACGTATCATTAACAGAATCCCCCACTTGGATCAAAGTCAACGATCAAGACAAACAATAACTCACAATGCCCATAATAACATAACCCGTCCAACCGCTCAAGTCATCTGCAATCTCGCATTCACCATTTTAATAGTCATGCCAACTTCCACAAGAGATCTAAACTCAATTTCAACATATATAATTTACTGGTAGAAGAGAACTTACTACCGAACAACATAAGGATCACACACCCTAGGACAACCCGCAGAAGAGACCCCTGCCGGCTTACCCTCAAATTGATATCTCTCTCTACACTTTCGAAGATCATAACTATCACGCAATCACTACATCCTCCTACATCTAAACACAAATAACGCCTACCCTCGAGGCATCACAATATGCAGTATAAGAACCCGACGCTGATGGCAGAACTAATACTTAAATTTTTTTGCATACAATCTCTTCTCCCTCAAGGTCTGAACCACAACTCTCAAATGCTGCTCATGATCCTCCTGAGATTGGGAATACACCAAGATGTCGTCAATAAATACGATGACGAAAGAATCTTGATAAGGCCATAATACACGGTGCATCAAGTGCATAAAGGCTGCTGGGGCATTGGTCAGCCCGAATGTATACACAGAAACTCATAATGACCATATCTAGTCCTGAAAGCAGTCTTCGGAAGGTCTGGCCCCCGAATCTTCAACTGATGATAGCCGGAATGCAAGTCAATCTTGGGAAATACCCTGGCACCCTACAACTGATCACACAAGTCATCTATACGAGGCAAGGAATACCGATTCTTCACCGTAACCCTCTTCAGCTGCCTCTAATCAATACACATGCGCATGGAACCATCCTTCTTCTTCACAAACAACACCGGTGCACCCCAAAGTGACACACTAGGCAAAATGAACCCCCTATCTAGGAGTCCCTGAAGCTACTCCTTTAATTCCTTTAGCTCCGCTGGTGCCATACGATAAGGTGGAATAGGAATAGGCTGAGTGTCTGTCACCAGTCAATTCCAAAATCAATGTCCCTGTCAGGTGGCATGCCTGGCAGGTCTGCAGGAAACACGTCCGGAAAGTCACAGACCACAAGAACTGAATCAATAGCGGGAGTCTTACCACTGACATCCCTCACAAAATCCAGATACGATAAACACCCCTTCTCAACCATACGCTGAGCCTTCAGGTAGGAAATCACCCTGCTAGGAACATAATCAGAAGAACCTCTCCACTAAACCCTCGGACAACCTGGCATAGCTAAGGTCACGGTCTTAGCGTGACAATCAAGAACAACATGGAACCGAGATAACCAATACATGCCCAATATCACATCAAAATTGGCCATGCTGAGTAACAGTAGGTCCACTCGGGTCTTCAGACCCCCAATAGATATCACACACGACCGATACACACGGTCCACAACAACAGTATCGCCCACCGGATTCGACACATGAACAGATGTAGCTGAAGACTCACGGGGCATATCCAGAAAATGGGCAAAATGTGATGAAACGTAGGAATATGCTACCCCTGGCTACGCGTATACGCCAGGATGCCATCAATGAATACAATAAAAAATAAGTGCTAATACGGCTGAAATACACCATTAATCAAATGCACGAACTCTACTGGGGCAATGATTATCCCAAAAGACATCACTAGGAACTCATAACTCAACAGAAAGATCCGCTTTGCTCCACAACTAAACAACATGAGAGGACATCCAATACACTCACAACTCGAAACCATATACCAAATCGAGACAAAAATCAACACTCAATAGTTCTTGCCACATTTCCAGCCAATCCTTTTGTCACAAATCACAGTCTGAACACATCTAACCATCAAATCACACTACCACATAGGCATCCAACCACAAAGTCCCGTCAATAAGGACATCAACAGACATATAAGTCCCCAAATACATATGCCCACACATGAAATCTCAGCACTCAAGCCACAGAATGAATCCGACCTCAAGTCCTCTAGAATGGCCCATTACCAACATGCCATAATCACATCTCATCCATGGAAGTCACAAGCCGTCGATGCACAGCTGATACAAAGCGCTCTCGGGCCGTTCAAATACATGGAAGGAATTCAAGAGTTACGCTCTTGGCTGAATAGAATAAATTCTCAAGAATTCAAGAATATGGTATTTTCCTAAGGGTTCTGCAGCCTCTCGAAGATAAGTACAAACGTCTCCGTACCAATCCGCAAGACTCTACTAAACCTGATCATGACTGTTGAGTCCTATGTAACCTAGTGCTTTGATATCAACTTGTCACAACCCCAAATCCTAAGCCGACCATGATGGCGCCTATCATGGAAATAGGCTAGCCAACCATTTCAGATTATCAATATATCCCATATAATTTCCCAAATATTTAGCAGATTTTGAAAATATCAGAAAGAGATAAAACAAATACACACTTTCCCAAAACCTGGAGTCAACTGTCATGAGCATCTAAGAGATGATACTGTCTATACAAATCCTCTACTACAACAAGTCTGAGAAGTAAATTACAAATGATAGAATAGGAAGGAGAAAGAGTAGTGATGCGGACCCCGAGCAGCTACCTTGCAATCTCCGAACAATGCTCCAAATGGGGTAGCTCAACTATCGCTCTGCCCCAGTACCTGAATCTGCACACAAGGTACAGGGAGTAACGTGAGTACGCCAACTCAGTAAGTAACCAAAGTATCTAAACACATGAGTGTAGTGACGAACATTTATAAATCATGAAAATCCGTATAATAAGTGACTGTGGAAATAAGTAAATCAAGTCAGGAATTTACTTTTCCGAGTATTTCATAAAACTCCAATTTCCATTTAAAAATCTCGTATAAAAACATTTATCATCAGAGGCTCAGTGTAAAGAAGAGTGAAAAATAGTAGTTTCATAAAATATAAGCCCTCGGGAACAGTATCACTCACAATAAAGCCTCGCGGGCAAGCCTCTCAGTCACTCGTGACTCTACTCCCATAAGCCAATGTTCACACTCAGCACTTTCACTCATCATGTACCATATATCAACTGCTGCGGCGTGCAGCCCGNATATGTATATATTTCTGCGGCGCGCAGCCTGATCCATATATAATGTATATTGCTGCAGCGTGCAGCCTGATCCATATAACATACGCTGCGGCGTGCAACCCGATCCATATAATAGTCGACTGCGCTCACTGGGGGTGTAGAGACTTCTGGAGGGGCTCCTTCAGCCCAAGCGCTATATTGCTGCAGCGTGCAGCCTGATCCAATATATATTGCTGCGGCGTGCAGCCCGATCCATATATATATAATATATATTGCTGCCGCATGCAACTCGATCCACATATATAATGTATATATTACTGCGGCGTGCAACCCGATCCACACACACACACACACACACACACACACATATATATATATATATATATAT
>MDKI01120809.1:0-21978 GCA_005239505.1 Nicotiana paniculata | reverse complement strand
CTGTTATTACTGTTATTACTGTTATTACTGTTATTACTGTTATTACTGTTATTACTGTTATTATTATTGTTACTGTTATTATTATTGTTACTGTTATTATTATTGTTATTATTATTATTATTGTTATTATTACTGTTATTATTATTGTTATTATTACTGTTATTATTATTATTACTGTTATTACTGTTATTACTGTTATTACTGTTATTACTGTTATTACTGTTATTACTGTTATTACTGTTATTACTGTTATTACTGTTACTACTGTTATTACTGTTACTACTGTTATTACTGTTACTACTATTATTACTGTTACTACTATTATTAGTGTTACTACTATTATTAGTGTTACTATTATTATTATTGTTACTATTATTATTATTATTATTATTACTATTATTACTATTATTATTACTATTATTATTATTACTATTATTATTATTATTACTATTATTATTACTATTGTTATTATTATTACTATTATTATTATTATTGTTATTATTATTATTATTATTATTATGCCACATGTCTTAATATGGTACTTCTGTGTAACGATCCAGCCAGTCGTTTCGAGAGTTGTACCTCCGTTACCCCATTTTCTGCTCATTTTGTGCTTTACTATTGTTTTATGACTTACCGGGGTAGTTGGTTCGGGTTTGGAAGGATTTCAGAATGAATTGAGACACTTAGTCTCATAATGGAAAACTTAAATTGAAAAATTTGATCAGATGTTGACTTATGTGTAAACGACTCCGAAATAGAGTTTTGATGATTCCGTTAGCTCCGTTAGGTGATTTTGGACTTAGGAGTGTGTCCGAATTGTGTTTTGGAGGTCCGTAATGAAATTAGGCTTGAAATGGTGAAAGTTGGATTTGGGAAATTTGATCGGGAGTGGACGTTTTGATATCAGGGTCGGATTCCGATTCCGATTCCGAAAGTTGGAGTAGGCCGTGGTGTCATTTGTCACTTGTGTGCAAAATTTGTGGTCAATCGAACGTGATTTGATAGGTTTCAGTGTCGGTTGTAGGAATTGGTAGTTTTCAAAGTTCATTAGGCTTGAATCTATATGCGATTCATGTTTTTGATGTTGTTTGAGGTGGTTTGAGTATTCGATTAAGTTCGTATGATGTTATGGGACTTGATGGTATGTTTGGTTGAGGTCCCGTGACCTATGGTGAGTTTCAAATGGTTAACAGATCAAGAATTGATGTTGGGAGACTGTTGAAGTTGAGTTTGCTGGTTTTTGGCTCGATCTGGTTTCCTCTTATGCGTTCGCGAGGAAGGTCTCTCGTTCACGAAGTGAACCTGGAGGCAGATGAGAAATTGTTCTTCGCGTTCACAAAGAGGGACCCACGTTCGCGAATGTTTGAGCAGTAGATGCATCACGAACACGAGAAGGGTGACACGTTCACGAAGAAGAGAGGAGGCAGTTGGGGACCCCGTGCAGTTGGTCTATGCGTTCCCAAAAGGGTGATTGCCTTCGCGAAGTGAGGGGTTTGTGAAGCATCGCATTCGCGTAGAAGGGTTTTGGTCTAAAGCATTTTGTGCCTCCCGAACGCGAGGATGCTTCTGTGTTCGCGAAAAAGGCGCATTTGGGCAGGATATAAGTTTCAAAAATGAGGGTTTTGAGTTCATAACATAAAATTGATTTGGTATCTCGGTAGAAGGCGATTTTTGGAGAGATTCTCACGTGGGTGCTTGGGGTAAGTGGTTCCTATCTAGTTTTGGCTAATTTTAATGATTATGCCTTTGATTCCATCATTTAATTTGTGATTTGAGTAAATTTGATATGGTTAGACTCGTGGTTGAATGGGCTTCCAGATTTTGTGACTTTTGTCGGATTTCGAGACGTGGGCCTAGGGGCCGGGTTTGAACCAATTTCGGATTTTTGAGTTATAACTTAGTAATTTCTTATAGAATTGATTCCTTTAGCCTGTATTGATTGTGTTGTACTGTTTGTGGCTAGATTCGGGTCATTTGGAGGCCGATTTGTGAGGAAAAGGCGTATTGGAGTAGGGATTTGCTCGGATTGAGGTAAGTAACACTTCTAAACTTGGCTCTGAGGGTTCGAAATCCCCAAATATGTGTTATATGATTGCTGTTGAGGTGACGCACATGCCAAGTGACGGGCGTGCGAGCATGCACCGAGAGAACTTTGACCTGGTCGATTCCATGGCAATCTATAGTGGACCTATCTTGTTGATGTCCGTGTTTTCATCATGCGATAAAGTAATTAAGCTGTTAATCATGCTTAGGCTATATGCCGGTACTGTTGGGACCCAAAGTGATCGTTTCTTGCTGTTGTCTTACTGATTTTATTGATATTTCGTACTCAGTCATATTCATTCATTTCACATCATATCTTAGTATCTGTTGTTATTTATTGATGCATTATATCATTGTTTTCAGGCTAGTTTCATTGGCATTGTGAGCCCGTGTGTAACGACCCGGCCGGTTGTTCCAAGATTTTTAGCCTCATTTTCCCCATTTCTGCTGCATTATATGTTGTTCAGCTCTATTATGTTGCGTCAAGTTGGTTGGCTCGGGTTCAGAGTGATTTTTGGAGAGGAATGAGAAACTTAGTCTCTTAAGTTGGTTAGTTAGTTGGAAAAAGTCAACCAGAAGTTAATTTATGGGTGAACGATCTCGGATTAAGGTTTTTATGGCTCGAATAGCTTCCTTAGGTGATTTGGGACTTAGGAGTGTATTCAGAATGTAATTCGGAGGTTCGTGGTAGAATTAGGCTTGAATTGGCGAGAATGGATATTTGGCGATTTCCGGTCGACAGTGAAAAATTATATATCGGGGTCGGAATAGAATTCTGGAAGTTGGAATTGGTTTGTAGTGTCATTTGTGATGTGTAAGCAAAATTTCAGGTCATTCAGACGTGGTTTGGTTGGTTTCGGCATCGTCGGCGATTTTGGAAGTTTAGAAATCCTTAGGCTTGAATTTGGGGTTAATTCGGTGTTTTGGGGTTGTTTTGGGTGCTCCGAAGGTTCGACTAAGTTCGTATAGGGATATGTGACCTATTGGTGTAATTGATTGAGGTTCCATGGGGCTCGACATGATTTCAAATGGTTAACGGAAAGTTTGGAGTTGGAAAATGCAGCTGGTGCTGCTGTTCTGGTGTAGCCGCACCTGCGGATTGGGAACCGCAGCTGCGAGCTTCGCGGGTGAGGAAACGGAGCACAAGTGCACAGAGTTCCACATGTGCGGTTTGGTCCCCCCATTTGCGATGACCACAGGTGCGCCTATGCGACCGAAGGTGCGAAGGCTGGCAATTTAATGAAAAATCGTAGAAACGGATATTTTCCGCAGTTGTGGAGGTCGCAGGTGCGGAAATGCCTGGGCAGAGAGTATAAATTGAACGCTTTGCAAATTTTTGGCCATTTCCACCATTTTTGAAGACATGATTGGAGCTTTTGGAGGACTTTGAAGAGGGACTCAAGAGGAAACTCGTTGAGGCAATGTTTTTGAACCTAAAACTCGAATCTATGATGATTTTCAATTGATTAAGCATGGAATTTGTAGAAATTGGGGGTGAAAATTGGGGAATTAGGGCTTGGAATTAGAGAGTTTAATTTGAGGAATTGAGGGGCCAAACGAGGTTGGATTTTGGTAAATTTGGTATGTATGGACTCGTGAGGGAATGAGGTTTCTAGTTTTGTAATTTTTGTTGGATTCTGAGATGTGAGCCCGGGGGTCGGGTTTGGCCAATTTCGGTATTTTTGGTCTAATTTGATAATTTTCTTGTGGAATTCGTTCCTTTAGCATATATTAATGATATAATACTGATTTTGAATAGATTCAGAGCGTTTGGTGTCCGAGTCGAGCGACAAGGGCATCACGAAGTAGTGTTTTGACTCGATTGAGGTAAGTAACGCTTTCAAACTTGGTTCTAAGGGTTCGAAACCCTGAACTACGTGTTATGTTATTTGAATTAAGGTGACGCACATGCTAAGTCGTGGGTGTGCGGGCGTGCACCGTGATAAATTTGTCCTGGTTCATTCCATGGCACCATCTAGAGATTCTTCTTGGTGATATCCGTGCTCCTATCAATGTGATTAATGTAAACATGTTAGAGATCATGCTAGATATTAAGTTAAGGCTTCACGCCGATACTGTTGAGACTCGAGTGGTCGTTTATTGCTGTCATCTCATGCATTTTATCGGTATTATATACTCAGTCATGTTCATGTATCATATCATGTCTCAGTCTCGGTTATTGTTTTTTGGCACATTATATCATTGATTCGGGCTAGTTCATGCATTGTGAGCCCGTGTGAGAGAGACTGGAGTGTGATGATTGAGTGAGGCCAAGAGCTTGATTATGAGTAACAGTTACGGGAACAGGCTGCACGCCGTAACATGTTATATTGATTTATGCCTAGATCTGACTTGTGATAGCGCTTGGGCTGTAGGAGCCCCTCCGGAGTCTGTAACACACCCCCAATGAGCGTAGATGATATTTGAGGGATGGATCTTCCCTGGACATGGATCTTGTCCGAAGTGTTCATATTTGGAGATAGATCTTATCCATGAGACTGGATTGGCCTGTTTTCTCGGTATTGAGTGACTGATGTCAGTGATGTGTATATGTATTCTGGGATGGATCTTCCCTGGGATGTTGAGCTATATATAGTACCGAGTGGTTGTGAGGTTGATATTATTAACTGGAGATGGATCTTCTCCACAGCGATGCCTTGGCCTTTCTCAGTACTGAGAGACTGATGTCAGAGATGTATATATATATTCCGGGATGGATCTTCCCTGGGCCTTGTGAGCCGTATATAGTACTGAGTGGATGAGCATTTGAGAGTGGTAGCACATTGTACATTTCTTACAGTCGATGCATTGACATATAGGGCAAGTCAAGTATATATGTTAAACTGTTCCAAGCTGCATTTACCTTATTCCTTGAACTGTTTATTTAACTGTAAGCATGCCTACATTATTGTTCTTAACGATCCTGTTATAATGATGGAGGTGAAGTTGCCACTACCTCTCAGCCCATAGTTTGGGCTTGTTACTTACTGAGTTAGTGTACTCACGTTACCCCCTGCACCTTATGTGTAGCTCAGGCCACAGTTGCGGCAATTGACCCTTCTGTTGCAGATTATCTTCGGAGAGAGTGAGCTTGCCGCTTGGCGATCGCAGCCCCGTCTTTCTCCTTCCCTATATTCCTTTTGTGTATTTAGACTACTTCCAGAAAATGTTTTTTTATCTAAATTTCGGTATTGTGATAGTTGGGCTCATGACTTAGTGACACCCGTTGCTGGGATCTACTTTCTGCACTTTGGTTTTTAACAATGTTATTTGTTAAAATATTTCAGTTTAAGTAAGATTGTCATTTATATTCTAAATGAGAAGGATAAATAGGTTAAGAGTGTGTAGGCTTGCCTAGTTCCATTATAGGCGCCATCACGACCGATCTATTTTGGGGTCGTGACAAGTTGGTATCAGAGCCTAGGTTACATAGGTCTCACGAGTCATGAACATGTTTAGTAGAGTCTTGCGGTTCGGTACGGAGACGTCTGTACTTATCTTCGAGAGGCTACGGAACCCTTAGGAAAAATCTCACATTCTTGAATTCTTGTCGTGTGAATCCATTTATTCAGCCAAAAGCGTAACTCTTTGAATTCCTTTCATGTATTCGAATGCGAAGATGAGCGCTCGGTATCAGCTGTGCATTAACGACTTGTGATTTCCATGGATGAGTTACGAGATTGATTTTAGCATGTTGATAATGGGCCAGTCTGGAGGACTTGAGGTCGGGTTTCGTCTGTGGCTTGAGTGCTGAGATTTCGATTGTGTGAGCACGTGCATTTGAGACTTATATGTCCTTTTGTGTCCCTATTGGTGGGATTTTTCGGTTGGATGACTATGTGGTGAGTGTGATTTGATGGTGAGATGTGTTCAGATTGTTGATTGTGACAAAAAGAATTGGCTGGAGATGTATCACGAACTATTGGGTGTTTGACTTCTGTCTTGAGTTGACGTATGGCCTCGAGATGCGGGTGTATGGAAGGACCTCTCATGTAGTTTAGTTGTGGAGTGAAGTGGATCTTCATGTTGTGCTATGAGTTCTTGGTAGTGTCATATGGGCTGACCCATGCCCCAGCAATGTTTGTGTATTTAATTAATAGTGTATTCCAGCCGTATTTGTGCTCCTTCGTTATTGTATTTATTGATGGTATCCTGGCATACTCACGTAGCCAGGAGGAGCATACTCAGCATTTGAGGATGGTAATATAGGGATTGAGGGAGGAGAAGCTTTATGAAAAGTTCTCCAAGTGTGAATTTTTGCTCAGTTCAGTAGCATTCTTGGGGCACGTGGTGTCCAGTGATGGTATCCAGGTGGTCAGACGAGTATAGAGAGAGCTTTCAGAAGCTCAAGATTGCTTTGACCACAACTCCAATGTTAGTTCTACCATCAGCTTTCGGTTCTTATACCGCGTATTATGATGCCTCAAGGGTAGGCTTTGGATGTGTTTAAATGCAGGAGGGTAAAGTGATTGCATAATAGCTATGATTTTTGGAAGGGTATAGAGAGATATCCGTTTGAGGCTAAGCAGGCGGGGTTATCTCCTGCGGGGTGTCCTGAGGCCGTGTCATCCTTATGTTGTTTTGTAGCAAGTTCTCTTTTACTAGTAAATGATATATGTTGCAATTTAAGTTTAGATCGCTTGTGAAAGCTGGCATGACTATTAAAATGGTGAAGGCAAGGCTTGCAGATGATTTGAGATATTAGATGGTTTGTGATATATGAGCTTAAGAAGGATTTCGTTGAATCTCACTGCGGTATTGTGGCAGTAATAGCGTATGGGCATTAGGAGTTATTGTTTGTCTTAATCTATGGCTTTGAGCCAAGTGGGGGAGTCTGCTAATGATAAGTTGGTTCCACGATTATGTGTTGTATTAGTTTCAGTTCGAGGTATACTGGTGAATCAGTTATGACCTGCAGAGGTGGAGTTTGAGAATGACTCGAATAATGGAATTTTTTTGGATATATGTTGTAATATACTTTATGGGTAAATGGGTTTTATTGAATGATTGAGTCGTATTTTGTAAAGGGTGTAGTGTGCGCGGAGTAGGAATTTGCTTGGTTGCGTAGGGGTGTGGGTTACTCCCTTGTGTGTTGGTGTACTAATGGGGGCACAGGTCGTTTGGTTCGCTTGATTAGTTTAATTGATAATTGCATAGAGTGGGTGGCTCTCGAGAATGGTTCTGATGGATTCAGGGTTTATTTGGCTGGAAACTGAGATTTTCATTGGAAGGCGTTAAGAATTGTGATATTTCTATATCATTGTGGATTCTACATTCCAGTATCATGAAAAGGAAGAATAACTTAAATTCATCGAAAGCTTCTTTAGAGTAAGTATTTGAGATGTGGTACTTTGGGGTGCTTAAGAGATATTCAGCGGTTTATGAGCCTTAGAACGATGTGGTTTTGTACTAGGGTGGTCTCGTGTGGTGATTTCTGGTAGAGGATTTTGGTACTATGACAAGGAGAATAATCAATTAGAAGGTAATTCATAAGGAACTCGGAGAAATAGGACAGCTTGGTAGTAGATTGGATCGACATGGTAATGAGTAAGACCGATTCTTTGGGTGCTTATGATGTGATTAGGTTCTATGTGTGATTTGTGGCAATGCTCCTGGGTTAGCTTAGTTGAGTTAGAGGGATTCAGTCCTGACGGGTTAGTTTAGTACAATGGGTTTCACAGGGTTCTTGATGGTCTCTACCATAGTTGAGATGTATATTTCCTACTGGTACATGGGGCATGTGGCATATTGTAATTTTCTCCAGAATAAAAATCAAATGGAAAGTCTTAACTAATTGAGTATGTAGTTGCTTGTGACTCAAAGTGGGTTTGAGGTTTGTCGTATCGTTCATACGGTGGCATAATAGGTGCGATGCATGGTTTAGTATTGAGATTGCGGGTGCTAGGTCACGATGCAATTTGAAAGGAAGGTTCTGAATTCTTAGGTAGCATGGACGATCTCAGATGATCAGATAGATAGAGTTACTTTTAGATATGGCTTGATGAAGGTATAAGTTTCAGAAGAGGCACTGTGTTTTGATTTATTGATACTTCATTGGTGTGGCAGTACTCTCCTTGTTGGTCGGTTGCGGGTATTCAAATTTGGCCTTGTAACATATACAAATTGTAGGGGTATCCCTCGTGGTATGATCATGTATTGGCGAATTATTTGACATTCAGGCGGGGAAGTTGAGATCGGATATGGTGATTCATGTGCTCTATGGATTTGGAGAGTGGGAGTTATATGAATAGATTGTTTCGTGGTTGTGGATTGGGAAAATGTAGCCGAGGTTGGTTAGAAGATAACATGTGTTGTGATTCAGTTATTGTGGGATTTTAGGGGATTATTAGTCTATGGTGGATGACCAGAGTTGATTTGGGGTTCATTGACAGGCCCGGTATGGATGTGTGTTCCACACCGGGTCAGATTGGTTGACTCTGTACTGTTGTCGTTGAGGGATGTGTCATTCGGTTAGAGTTGAGCTTACTCATTTTCTAGTATGTTCTATGAGTTACCCTTTTATGTTATGAGGAGTTATGATCCGTTGGTTTTAGGCACACATGGTGAGGTTCTATTGTGGTCTTATAGCGGAATTTGAGTGAGATAAGTAATTGGGTATTGTATGATTGAGGCATATTGGTTATATTCTTTCGGGTTTCATGTGGCATAGTATCAACTGATTCTCCGTGGTTATGGTAATGCACCTTGAGTACTTGATGCCGAATTTCACGTGATTATTGATTTCGAGCAAGGAGGAGCGAAGTATATAATATGGACCAACGTTTGGATGGAGTCACGCATTGCAGCGAAGTTATGACGAGATATGATCATTGTGTGTTGGATACTTGTGTTTTGGTTATGCGGTGTGTGAGGAGTTCTTAGAATTGCGTTGTGGTGATACCCGTTGATCTTGCGGGACATTTCTCTTGTTTGATGTCATTTTTCATGTTTGGGTACATTTGGAATGTTGTCTATTAGTGCACGGGCTACACGGGTTATGTCTTTAAGCTATATTGATGCGTCATGTTACTAGAGTGGTTGTGTTGGATGAGATGAGGTCATCGAACCTAGAATGGGTGTTATAGGATCTGGTTGCTGCATATTTGGGAGGATATTGACGCTGAACGACTTAGAAATTTTGCTATAGTTCCTATCAGAAGAGAGGAAGTTCCACCACTTGTTGATCTGACGAATGATTATGGGTTTTCTGCGTGTTTCTTTCATCATTGGCAGTTATGAAGGCATTAGAACGGGTCTCTGTTTGATTACAGGTTTATACTGTAATATGGGGTGTTCTGAGCAGCCACCGTGATTATGAATTATCGCTACAAGTGTTTGAGTTATGTGGGATATCATGTGATTTCATCTTGAGTTATGGCTATGTTTGGGTACATCTTGTTCAGACTTATACAGTGTGTAGATACGAGATTCTGACCTTATAGAAGATTTCAAATGTGGAAAAATTTGGATTCTAAGTCTTAGGCTAGGTTGGATGAACGAATTTTTGTTATGCTGTTTTATCAGACCTATATAGGGTAGGGTGACGTGGGATCACCCCAGGTATGTGCATGGTGAGGTTACGCGGCAGTTTGATGGTGTTGGAGAACAACTCTTGGCACGTTCGAGGATGAATTTATGTTTAAGTGGAGGAGGATGTAACGACCCGACCGGTCGTTCCGTGAGTTTTATCCCCGTTTCCCCCATTTTTTATTCATTATATGTTGTTCTGCTCTATTATGTTGCGTCAGGTTGGTTGGCTTAGGTACGGAGTGATTTTTGGAGAGAAATGAGACACTTAGTCTCTTAAGTTGGTTAGTTAGTTGGAAAAAGTCAACTGGAAGTTGACTTATGGGTGAACGATCTCGGATTAAGGAGTGTGTTCGCAATGTAATTCGGAGGTTCGTGGTAGAATTAGGCTTGAATTGGCGAGAATGGATATTTGTCGATTTCCGGTCGGCAGTGAAAAATTAAATATCGGGGTTAGAATGGAATTTCGAAAGTTGAAATAGGTTCGTAGTGTCATTTGTGACGTGTGTGCAAAATTTCAGGTCATTCGGACGTGGCTTGGTTGGTTTCAGCATCGTTGGCGAATTTGGAAGTTTAGAAATCTTTAGGCTTGAATTCGGGGTTAATTCGGTGTTTCATGTTGTTTTGGGTGCTTCGAAGGTTCGACTAAGTTCGTATAGGTATATGTGACCTATTGGTGTAATTGGTTGAGGTCCCGAGGGGCTCGGGATGATTTCAGATAGTTAACGGGAAGTTTGAAGTTGGAAAATGCAGCTGGTGCTGCTGTTCTGGTGTGGCCGCACCTGCGGATTGGGAACCGCAAGTGCGAGATTCGTGGGTGCGAAAACGGAGCAGAGGTGTGCAGAATTCTGCAGGTGCGGTTTGGTCCCCGCATCTGTGATGATCGCAGGTGCACCTATGCGACCCCAGGTGCGAAGGCTGGCAATTTAATGAAAAATCGCAGAAGCGGATATTTTTCACAGTTGCAGAGGTCGCAAGTGCGCTATTTGGCCGCATGTGAGGAAATACTTAGGCAGAGAGTATAAATTGAACTCTTCACGAATTTTTGGCCATTTCCACCATTTTTGAAGACGGGATTGGAGCTTTTGGAGGATTTTGAAGAAGGATTCAAGGGGAAACTCGTTGAGGTAATGTTTTTGAACCTAAAACTCGAATCTATGATGATTTTCAATTGATTAAGCATGGAATTTGTAGAGGTGAAAATTGGGGAATTAGGGCTTGGAATTGGAGAGTTTAATTTGAGGAATGGAGGGGCCAAAAGAGGTTTCGATTTTGGTAAATTTGGTATGTATGGACTCGTGAGGGAATGAGGTTTCTAGTTTTGTAATTTTTGTTGGATTCCGAGACATGGGCCCGGGGGTAGGGTTTGGCCAATTTCGAGATTTTTGGTCTAATTTTTTTAATTTTCTTGTGGAATTCATTCCTTTAGCATATATTAATGATATAATACTAATTTTGGATAGATTCAGAGCGTTTGGTGGCCAAGTCGAGAGGCAAGGATATCACGAAGTAGTATTTTGGCTCGATTGAGGTAAGTAACGCTTCCAAACTTGGTTCTGAGGGTTCGAAACCCCGAACAACGTGTTATGTTATGTGAATTGAGGTGATGCACATGCCAAGTGGCAGGCGTGCGGGTGTGCACTCTGAGAAAGGTGACCTGGTTCATTCCATGGCACCATTTAATGATTCTTCTTACTGATATCCGTGCTCCTATCAATGTGATTAATGTAAACATGTTAGAGATCATGCTAGATATTAAATTAAGGCTTTGCGCCGATACTGTTGAGACAAGAGTGGTCGTTTATTGCTGTCATCTCATGCATTTTATTGGTATTATCTACTCAGTCCTTTTCATGCATATCATATCATGTCTCAGTCTCGATTATTGTTGCTTGGCATATTATATCATTGATTCAGGCTACTTCATGCATTGTGAGCCCGTGGGAGAGAGAATGGAGAGTGATGACTGAGTGAGGCCGACAACCTGATTATGAGTGACAGTTATGGGATCGGGCTGCACGCCGCAACATGTTATATTGATTTATGCCCGGATCTGACTTGTGATAGTGCTTAGGCTGTAGGAGCCCCTCCGGAGTGTGTAACACACCCCTAGTGAGCGCAGATGATATTTGAGGGTGGATCTTGTCCGAAGTGTTCATATTTGGAGATAGATATTCTCCATGAGGCTGGATTGGCCTATTTTATCGGTACTGAGCGACTGATGTCAGTGATGTGTATATGTATTCTCGGTTGGATCTTCCCTGGGTTGTTGAGCTATATACAGTACCGAGTGGTTGTGAGGTTGATATTATTAACTGGAGCTGGAAATTCTCCATAGGGCTGGATTGGCCTTCCTCAGTATTGATTGACTGATGCCAGAGATGTATATATATATTCCGGGATGGATCTTCCCTGGACCGTGTGAAATATAGTACTGAGTGGACGAGCATTTGAGAGCGGTGGCACATTGTACATTTCTTACAGTCGATGCATTGACATTTAGGAAAAGTCGAGTTATATATGTTAAACTGTTCCAAGCTGCATTTACCTTATTCCTTGAACTGTCTATTTAACTGTAAGAATTCCTACATTATTGTTCTTAATGATCCTGTTATAATGATGGAGGTGACCTTTCCACTACCTCTCAACCCATTGTTTGGGTTTGTTACTTACTGAGTTGGCGTACTCACGTTACCCCCTGCACCTTGTGTGCAGATCCAGGTAGCTCAGGCCACAGTTGCGGCAGTTGACCCTTCTGTTGCAGATTATATTCGGAGAGAGTGAGGTAGCTGCTTGGCGATCGCAACCCCGTATTCTCCTTCCCTATCTTCCTTTTGTGTATTTAGACTACTTCCAGACGATGTTGTCTTATCTAAATTTCGATATCGTGATAGTTTGGCTAATGACTTAGTGACACCCGTTATTGGGATCTACTTTCTGCACTTTGGTTTTTAACTATGTTATTTGTTCAGAAATTTCAGTTTAAGTAAGATTTTCATCTATATTCTAAATGAGAAGGATAAATTGGTTAAGAGTGTGTAGGCTTGCCTAGTTCCATGATAGGCGCCATCACAACTGGTCTGTTTTGGGACAGTGACACCGTGAGAGAGACTGGAGAGATTGATGACTGAGTGAGGTCAAAGAACTGATTAAGAGTGACATTTATGGGATCGGGATGCACGCCACAGCGGTTATACTGATTTATGATAGTGCTTGGGCTGAAGGGGCTCCTCCAGAGTCTGCACATACCCCCAGTGAGTGCGGTTGATTATATTGAGGGATGGATATTCCCCAGACATGGATCATGTCTGAAGCATTATATACCTTGTAACGACCCGACTGTTCATTTTGATAGTTATAGACCCAATCCTCTGTTTAATGCTTCCCCTGTATCTCTTTCTGCTTATGTGACTTTCCGGGAGGTTTTGGTTGTGGTTTCAGAGTGTTTGGGACACTTAGTCCCTATATCGGAAGCTTAAGTCTTAGGATTTTGACTATAGTCGGAACTGTATGAAGATGAAAATGGAATGGAGTTTCATCAGTTCCGTTAACTCGGTTGGGTGATTTTTGACTTAGGGGCGTGTTTGGATTGTGTTTTGGGGGTCTGTAGCTTATTAAGTCTTGAAATGGCGAAAGTTAATTTTTTGGAGATTTTGACCGGCAGTGGACTTTTTGATATCGGGGTCGGATTCTGATTCCAGAAGTTGGAGTAGGTCCGTATTGTTGAATATGACTTGTGTGAAAAATTTGGGGTCAATCAGACGTGGTTTGATAGGTTTCGTCATCAGCTGTGAAAATTTGAAGTTTCAAGTTCATTAAGTTTGAATTAGAGGGTGATTCGTATTTTTAGCATTTTTTGATGTGATTCAAGGGCCCGACTAAGTTCGTATAGTATTTTAGGACTGTTTGGTATGTTTGATTGAGGTCCCGGGGGACTCGGGTATGTTTCAGATGCTTAACAGATTGAAATTTAGACTTAAGCAATTGCCGAGTTTTCCGGTCTTCTGGTGTTTCGCACCTACGGTGGGGAGACCGTATGAGCAGACTCACATGTGCGGAGGGTAGCTCACAAATATGTCCCTAGTCAGGGTAGCCAGTGGTCGCATGTGCGACAAAATGACCGCATAAGTAGAGTCGCTCTTGCGGAGAAGAAATTGCAGAAGCGAAGGCCGAGTTGGGGAGGTACACACGCAGGTGCAGCCACCTGATCGCAGAAGCGGACTCTTGGCTTTAAGTGGAATCTGCACCTGTGATGGAATTTCTGTAGGTGCGACAATAGGTCCGCAGATGCGGAATCGCTGGGCAGAAAAGATCAAGTTCGAGGGTTTGATTCCCATTTTCAATTTTGGGACTTGAGAGCTCCGTGTGAGGCGATTTTTCGAGGTTTCTTCAAAGAAACTATTGATGTAAGTGATTCTAACCCGGATTGGACTGTATTTCATGAATCTATTGCTATTTTCATCATCTAATTAGGGACTTGAGTTGGAAATTTGGGGAAAAATGGTAGAAACTTCCTAGACTAAAATTGTGAGTTTTGAAAGGAGATTTGAGGTCAGATTCAAATAATTCTTGTATGGTTGGACTCATGAGTGAATAAGGGTTCAAATTTTGTGACTTTTTCCCGATTTCGAGATGTGGGCCTTGATAACAACACAATAGGGGTCCAGATACTAAAGAAAAAATCAAGAAACATGTGGAAGCTAAAAGAAAATAAAGAAAAAAAAAAGACGAAAAATTAAAGATAGATTGAATTCATGAAAAAGTTTCTTGAATTCAAGAAGTCTATTCTTGAAGTTGAATCCTAACAACAACAATTAGCTAACAAAGAACTAATCGCCTTTGGTAGAGAATTAAAAACAAGAAATAGATTGTGAAACCCGACCCTTTAGAATAACAAGAACAACAATAAGCCTAAACTTATCACCTTTCTTGAATACCTAGAAGTGATCTAAGATTTCGAAAAGGGTTTAATCTTACCACCTTAAATTGAGTCTTAAAGGTTCAAAAATAAATCCAAGAGTAGCCACACACAAGAGTGTAAGAAAAATCTCATTTTTTTATTGATAATAATCTAAGTCTAAAAGCAAGAAGATACCCATTTATATATGGATGGGGTCACGAAATTCTACCTAATTTTTTTTTAAGGAAATAAAGTCCTAAACTACTTTATACAACAAGCCCAGCTACCATAAGAAAAACTCTAGGAAATAAAAATCAAGTCAATCTTGAAAAGTAATTCAAATAATCTTAGGAAAATAAAAACAAAACCTTAACTACCTAGGAAAGCATCAAATATGTCCTAAAAAACTAGGAAATAAAATAAGGAACTTTAACTCCTTGTCCTATGTCTTGGCCGCCCCTCCTTGAGCTAATTTATGGTGATTTAGACGCCTAATTTAGGCCCTTTTTGACTGGTGCTTGGAACCCAATCTACCTCCTCTTGGATTTGAACTTGGACCATGAAATTATTGTAGCACATTGTAGCACTTAGCTAAATCATCTCCATAATTCTTGAGTTGTTCTTCCACCATTAGTGCCTTCTTGATCTTCCATTGAAGCCCAACAATCTTGTCTTGCTTCTCTTTAGCTTGAGACCTCGTGAATGGCCTTCTTGGTGCTTCTAAAGCTTTATCCTTGTCCGTTGAGCTATCATTCCCCTCCTCTTTAAAGGAATTCATCCTCGAATTTGAACCTACATCAAACAAGGATAAGTCAACAACATTGGAAGTATCACTTACTTGAAACTCACCTAGAAGGTCCAATTTGTAAGCATTATCTCCAATACTTTCAAGTACTTTAAATGGCCCATCTCCTCTAGGGTGCAATTTTGTCTTCCTTTTTGAAGGAAATCTCTTCTTCCTCATATGAACCCAAACAAAATCACCTGGCTCAAAGATAACTAGTTTTCGACCTTTATTTCTTCGTAAAGTTATTTTCTCATTTTTCCTCTCAATTGCGAGTCTGGTATGCTCATGAATAGTATTCATCAAATCATCTTTATTTTCCCCATCAAGACTAACCATCTCATTAGTAGGCAAAGGCAATAAGTCAAGGGGTGTAAGGGGTTTAAAGCCATAAACAACTTCAAAAGGAGAATAACCAGTAGATGAATGAACAGTTCGATTGTAAGCAAATTCTACCATAGGCAAGTGATCCTCCCAAGAAGTTAATTTTCCTTTTAGAACAACCCTTAACATATTTCCTAAGGTTCTATTTACTACCTCGGGTTGTCCATCAGTTTGTGGATGACAAGAAGTAGAAAACAACAATTTTGTTCCCAATTTTCTCCAAAGAACACACCAAAAGTGGCTTAGAAACTTAGCATCCCTATCACTAACAATAGTTCGAGGTATATCATGCAATTTAACAACTTCTCTAACAAATAAATCAGCAACATGAGAAGCATCATTAGTATTTAAACAAGGAATAAAATGAGCCATTTTTGAGAACCTATCTACCACAACAAAGATGCTATCCTTACCATACCTTGTTCTAGGAAATCCTAACACAAAGTCCATAGAAATATCAATCCAAGGTGAAATAGGAACAGGCAATAGTGTGTATAAACCATGGAGCAACACTTTAGATTTAGCTTGTTTGCATTCAAGACATTGAGCACAAAATCTTTCAACATCTTTTCTCATATTAGGCCAAAAGAAATTTTCAGCAAGGATGGAAAGTGTTTTAGGCACACCAAAGTGTCCCATAATCCCCCCACAATGTGCTTCCCTCACAAAAACTTCTCGCAAAGAACAATTAGGGACACAAAGCTTATTCTCTTTAAAAAGAAACCCATCTTTCAGATTATACTTCTCAAAAGGCCCATTAAAACATGCCGAAAATGCTACATCAAAATCAGAATCATCAACATATAAATCCTTAATATGATCAAATCCCATCAATTTAGAAGTAAGAGTAGATATAAGAGCGTACCTTCTTGAATGCGCATTAGCAACTATATTGTCTTTACCTTGCTTGTAGCTAATCACATAAGGGAATGTCTCAATGAATTCAACCCATTTGGCATGTCTTCTACTAAGTTTACCTTTGCTTTTCAAGTATCTTAAAGACTCATGGTCAGTTTTTATCACAAACTCCTATGGCCACAAATAATGCTGCTATGTAGCAAGAGCCCTTACCAAGGCATACAATTCTTTATCATAAGTAGAATAATTCAATGCAACCCCATTCAACTTCTCACTAAAATAAGCGATTGGTTTATAATCTTGCATTAAAACAGCCCCAATACCTCTACCAGATGCATCACATTCAATTTCAAAGGACTTGTTAAAATCAGGTAATTGTAACAAAGGAGCAGAACACAATTTATCCTTCAAAATATTAAATTCATACTCTTGTTCTTTTCCCTAATTAAAGACCTTATCCTTCTTAATAACTTCAGTTAAAGGTGCAACAATTGAACTAAAATCTCTAACAAATCTCCTATAAAAGCTTGCAAGTCCATGAAAACTTCTAACTTCAGTAATGCTCTTAGGTGTAGGCCAATCTTTAATCGCTTTAATTTTATCTCCATCTACCTCAACACCTCTAGAAATCACAACAAAACCCAAGAAAACTACCTTATCTACACAAAAAGTGCACTTGGATAAATTTGCATACAATTGTTCCTCCCTAATCACATTACAAACTTGTTTCAAATGTTCGACATGCTCTTCTAAAGATTTTGAAAAGATCAGAATATCATCAAAATAAACGACCCCAAATTTTCCATGAAAATCCTTAAAGATATGGTTCGTTAACCTCATGAATGTACTAGGTGCATTAGTTAACCCAAACGACATCACTAACCATGCACAATCCATATTTAGTTTTAAAGGCAATTTTCCACTCATCTCCAGGATTCATTCTAATTTGGTGATATCCACTCTTCAAATCAATTTTAGAGAATATTTGAGAACCATACAATTGGTCAAGCATATCATCTAAACGAGGAATAGGATGGCGATACTTTACTGTTATTTTATTAATGGCGCGGTAGTCCACGCACATCCTCCAAGTTCCATCTTTATTTGGCACCAAAAGTACGGGCACAGAATAGGGGCTCATGCTTTCTCTTACAAATCCCTTATCAAGAATCTCCTCTACTTGTCTTTGTAATTCTTTTGTTTCTTCTGGATTTCTCCTATAAGCAGGCCTATTATGAATTTGTGATCCTGGCACAAAATCAATTTGATGCTCTATTCCTCTTAAAGGTGGTAAACCTTTAGGAAGATCCTAAGGAAAAACATCATCAAAATCCTGCAAAAGATTAGAAATAACACTAGGAAAAGGGGATGTTAGTGAATCATTATTAAAAAGAACTTCCTTATAAGTGAGCAAGATAATAGGCAGCCCCTCTTTATTTTGCAATTAAACACTCTTTGCCTTTTGCAAGGCTCACTTTTTTTTCAATCTTAGACTCTTTCCTCTCACCGATGCTCTTTTTTTTTTCACTCTTTCCCATCTTTTCCTTTCTCTCTTTGCTGCCCTCTCTCTCCTCACACCTTACTTTTTCTTTCCTTTTAGTCTCTTGTTTTGATCCCTCCCCTTGTTTCCCCATTGGTTCTTTCATCTTTTTTGATCTTCATACACTTGGGAAGGAGTTAAAGGTGCAAGAATGTATTTCTTGCCATTATGCTCAAGAGAGTATCTATTTTTCCTCCCATCGTGAAAAGCACTCCTATCATACTGCCATGGGTGCCCCAACAAGATATGACAAGCTTGCATGGGTACCATATCACATAGAATTTCGTCAGCGTACCTTCTAATCTTGAAGGAGACCATGCATTTCGTATTCACCTTTACCTCTCCACTATCATTGAACCATTGCAACCTATAAGGTCTAGGGTGCTTCGTCCATTCCAACCCTAACTTTTCCACCAAATATGCACTCACAACATTAGCACAACTCCCATTATCAATTATCATAGAACAAATTTTATCTTTAATCTCACACCGGGCATGAAATATGTTTTCCCTTTGTTCTTCATTAGAGTGACCCAAATTAATATGCATAATCCTACTAACCAAAAATTCACCCCACTATCAATGTACTCCATCTCTTCTCCTTCTTCACCCTCTACAAAGTTTTCTTCTTGTTCTTCACTTGGTTCACTTGTTTCACTCTCATATCCCCCATCCTCTTTGATTAGAATGTTTCTTCTACTTGGGCATTCATAATCCTTATGCCCTCTACCTTGACACTTGAGACATTGAATAGAAGAAGTAGAAGTAGAAGTTTTTGGCATAAAGTCTTACCCCCATCCTTGGATTCTAATTTTCTCCTGCCCTTGTCGTCATGGAATTTAAGAGTAGGTGTCTCCTCAGATTTCGGCCATTGCTTCTTTGGAATAGTAGTTGGCCGGCTTCTCCATGAGCTAGATTGTTGTCACCTTTTGTTTTGTGTTTCTACCTTTACAGCTAATTCAACTAACTCATCTAAAGTTACATATTGTTGTAATTCGACTACATCAACTATTTCCTTATTTAAATCATTCAAAAACCTAGCCATTGTAGCCTTCTCTTCCTCCATACAATTAGCTTGAATCATAGCCATATCCATAGAATTAAAGTACTCATCTACAGACATGGACCCTTGCCTCAAAGTTTGAAGACGTTGTTGTAGATCTCTTTGAAAGTGTGATGGCACAAATCTATTCCTCATTACCCTTTTCATCTCAGACCACGTAGCAACATGTGTTTGTCCTTCTTGCAATCTGTCCCTAGAAAGCTTTTTCCACCAGATTGCTACATAGTCAGAAAACTCAATAACAAAAAGTTTAATCTTCTTATCCTCAGAATAGTTGTGGCAGTCAAAGATGGCTTCAACTTTTCTCTCCCAATCAAGGTACAAGTCTGGATCCCTTGTTCCCTTGAAAGATGGAATATTCATCTTTATACTACTCATATTATCATCCTCTAGTCTTCCTCTTTCCCCCCTCCTATCTCTTCCTACCCTCTCAAAATAAATATCATAATTAAAATCGTCGATAGGGTTTTCTTGATTTACAATAGGAGTAGGGGGTACATTTCTCCTAGCTTGGGGTCTAGCGTTATTTCCCCTACGAAGTTCAGCTATTGTAATATTTTGCTCAGCAATGGTGTCCCTCATCTCTTGGAATTGCAAATTCCACCTTTCAAATTGTTGGTGCATAGCTTGCAAGGTGAAATCATTCCTTCCTTTGATTTCGGCTTCTTGAAGAACCCTTTGTTCATCATCAGTACCTGTATGAGACATTTTGAACAACTCTTTCCTCTGATGTTCTCACCTCTCTTGCCTTTTTCCACTCACTGCAACTCTTGGTCGTTACTCTTTAGATTTATTAATAAATCTTACTAGTCACAACCCTTAGTGATAAGAATATGGAGTTTAGAAAAAGAAAGAAAAGGAATGACCAAACCTAGGAAGAATAGGAATTGGTTAGTAGAAAAAAAAAGGAAAGAAATCTAGGAAACCCAAAACCCACAAGAATAAGGAAAGAAGTTTCCTTAATCTTTAAGAACAAGGACCAGCCTTCTTGTTTTCTTTCTCGACTTGGAAACCAAATAATACTTGAATTCTAAAATAGTAATGTGCTAAGACTTTTTTTTTGGGCTGATTTTCATTTTTTTTTGCTCAAGAACCTCCCAAGATGATCAAGATTGATCAGCCTATTCTCTGATACCACTTGATAACAACACGATAGGGGTCCAAGAATAACTAAAGAAAAAATCAAGAAACATGCAGAAGCTAAAAGAAAATAAAGAAAAAAAAAGACGGAAAATTAAAGATAGATTGAATTAAAGAAAGAGTTTCTTGAATTCAAGAAGTCTATTCTTGAAGTTGAGTACTAACAACAACAATTAGCTAATAAAGAACTAATCGCCTTTGGTAGAGAATTAGAAACAAAAAATAGATTGTGAAACCCGACCCTTTAGAATAACAAGAACAACAATAAGCCTAAACTAATCACCTTTCTTGAATACCTAGAAGTGATCTAAGATTTCGAAAAGGGTTTAATCTTACCACCTTAAATTGAGTCTTAAAAGTTCAAGAATAAATCCAAGAGTAGCCACACACAAGAGTGCAAGAAAAATCTAATAATTTTTATTGATAATAATCTAAGTCTAAAAGCAAGAAGATACCCATTTATATATGGAGGGGGTCACGAAATTATACCTAAACTTTTTTTTAAGGAAATAAAGTCCTAAACTACTTTGGACAACAAGCCCAACTACCATAAGAAAAACTCTAGGAAATAAAAACCAAGTCAATCTTGGAAAGTAATTTCAATAATCTTAGGAAAATAAAAACAAAACCTTACACCCCCATCTCTTCTCCTTCTTCACCCTCTACAAAGTTTTCTTCTTGTTCTTCACTTGGTTCACTTGTTTCACTCTCATATCCCCCATCCTCTTTGATTAGAATGTTTCTTCTACTTGGGCATTCATACGCCTTATGCCCTCTACCTTGACACTTGAGACATTGAATAGAAGAAGTAGAAGTAGAAGTTTATGGCATAAAGTCTTACCCCCATCCTTGGATTCTAATTTTCTCCTGCCCTTGTCATCATGGAATTTAAGAGTAGGTGTCTCCTCAGATTTCAGCCATTTCTTATTTGGAATAGTAGTTGGCCGGCTTCTCCATGAGCTAGATTGTTGTCACCTTTTGTTTTGTGTTTCTACCTTTACATCTAATTCAACTAACTCATCTAAAGTTACATATTGTTGTAATTCGACTACATCAACTATTTCCTTATTTAAACCATTCAAAAACCTAGCCATTGTAGCCTTCTCTTCCTCCATACAATTAGCTTGAATCATAGCCATATCCATAGACTTAAGGTACTCATCTACAGACATGGACCCTTGCCTCAAAGTTTGAAGACGTTGTTGTAGATCTCTTTGAAAGTGTGATGGCAAAAATCTATTCCTCATTACCCTTTTCATCTCAGACCACGTAGCAACATGTGTTTGTCCTTCTTGCAATCTGTCCCTAGAAAGCTTTTTCCACCAGATTGCTACATAGTCAGAAAACTCAACAACAACAAGTTTAACCTTCTTATCCTCAGAATAGTTGTGGCAGTCAAAGATGGCTTAAACTTTTCTCTCCCAATCAAGGTACAAGTCTGGATCCCTTGTTCCCTTGAAAGATGGAATCTTCATCTTTATACTACTCATATTATCATCCTCTAGTCTTCCTCTTTTCCCCCTCCTATCTCTTCCTACCCTCTCAAAATAAATATCATAATTAAAATCGTCGATAGGGTTTTCTTGATTTACAATGGGAGTAGGGGGTACATTTCTCCTAGCTTGGGGTCTAGCGTTATTTCCCCTACGAAGTTCAGCTATCGTAATATTTTTCTCAGCAATGGTGTCCCTCATCTCTTGGAATTGCAAATTCCACCTTTCAAATTGTTGGTGCAT